>PVKC010014380.1:0-22192 GCA_004027635.1 Crocidura indochinensis | reverse complement strand
GAAAGCAATCTCGGTATTTGCACATGTCCTAGGACAAGGCCTAGGGTAGAATCTTTAAGGTTCTAGAGGTTGTTCCAACATCTTTGATGTGTTCAGTTTTCTGAGTCCTGTGCTCCATGCTTTTGCTAGTTACCTAAGCCATAGTCTAGGAAGTCATGATTCCAAAGATTCTGTTCAGTCTCTGTTGGCAGAATTGGGCCTCTGTGCTAAGGGATCTTGATTTTTGTAAGAGATCTGGACTAATTTAATTTAATTTTAATTTATTTTGAGCCCCGTGATTTACAATGCTGTCAATAACAGTGCTTTATATATTTAATATTACAATAACACTTTCTCCTTTAAAGTGTTCATTGTTCTTCACTTCATTGCTCCCGTCCTTACCCCTCACTGTGGTGAGCTCAGTTCTGTAGACCAGTTCTCATGTTTTGTTCTTGACCATTTATATTTCTTTATTGTGGTTATTTATATCTGCATATGAGAGAGACCATTCTGTATGTCTCTCTTCTTTAATCTCATAGAGGTTCATTTAATCACAGAGATTCATTTAATCTCTCTGCCTCAGTTTATTCTTCTATAAGAGAGTGATGACAACAGCAATCCTTATAAGTTTATAGACTTACATGATTTAATGCATGTAAAATTTTAACAGTGCTTAATTAGTGGTAGTAACTATATTAGTACATGATGATATTATCATTATTATTAAGCAGATATACTTTTAAGTTCACTCTTTTCATTTTTCCTCCAGACTTTTCTACTTTTTTTTAGAAGTAGGTGCTAGAAATTGTTAAGGTGTTAAAATTTATAATGTCTTTGTATATGCCTGATATTTTCAAGAATTATTAAACATTTGCCATAGGAAACATTGATGTGCTCCTGTACAATGGCATGATTTAATTTTCATTAGGAGATAAGTATTATTAAAATGTATTTAAAAATGAAGGTCCTGAAACACAGAAGTGAGTGTGACTGTTTTCTAGTCACATGGTAGAATTATTACTAAAGTCAACATAATTGACAGTTCAATGTGAATACATGTAAAATTGATCTTAGGACTGAAGTTCCAGTTTTAGGTAAATGCAGAATTGAGCATTTCTAGGCACCTCTTGAGGATGTCTAAAAAGTGAATACTGTTTGATATACTGGGCAGAAAGATCACTGAATTGACTGTTTTAGAAGATGTAGAGGATTCTGGAAACTTTAGAAAGACAGAATAGAGATGCTTAGAATTCCTAATCTGTTTCTGCAGTATTGCTCTTTTGGGGTGATGATAAGAATATACTATACCCCTTTAAAAAGCCCTATTATTTATTACATAACCTAGGTTAAGTTATGACAGTGAATAAAATATGAGACTGATTAAAGAATCATTTTATATTCTTTTTACCTTTTCAGTTAACTTTGAATTTTCTCTTTAAGTTTCTTTCTTGAACTCCCTACTTTTGATTGCATGCTATACAGTTGGGAGGATTGCAAAGCAGCAGGAGGTGGAATTCACCTGCAAACACTTTGAATCCTTACTTAAGGTCCTTTGAATTCTTAAGCCCAGTAGGAACCCGTGTCACCCACACTCCTTCTTGGCAAGACTCAGACCAGAAAATTGACAGTTAGGTTAGACTTAGAAAGGTTCTTGGAGGTAACATCTATAAAAGTTTAAGCAACTTTTGACTTCAGGCATCTTGACCAACTGTGGGTTTGAATCTAAAGATACATAAATGCACAATTTGGCTCAGGAAGCTTCCCTCTAGTTTTTATTTAGTTCATAAAGATTGTAAATTCAAAAGGCATTAATTAGATGCTGACAGTTATACCAGCATGCAGTGGGAACAAACAAAAACTGAACAATTTTGGCTAAATAATTGTGCTGTGAAAAAGACTTTATTCACCTTTAGGTATAAAGCATTTCATTATAGACTTTTCAAATATTCCCAGGGGTCGGTGCATATTTAAGCCTAAGAAAGAATAATTTTATCTTTTCTCTTGTGCCCAATTATCTTCACATTGTTTAAGTCAGGTAAAGAAAATGAGTTGATATAATAATTGGTTGTGAAGTAATCATTTCAGTGAACTCTCTTAGTCCATAAATCTGATTTAATTCAGTGGTTCCAACTGTATTTATATGTTTGCTTATTTTTAGGCCACATCTAGTAGAGCTCAAGGCTTATTCCTGGTTCTTTGCACAGGAATCACTCCTGGCAATGATCTGAGGTCCATATTTGGTTTGGGAATCCAATCAAAACCAGCCATCTAAAGCAAGTGCCTAACCTCTGTACTATCTCTCTGGTCATTCTTACTGATTTTTAAATGGCTTTTATGTCTTATTTAACAGAATCTAATGTATGCCAAACACTGGTTAATTGAAGCTCTGGTCAACAAAATCATAAATAGTTTCTGCCTCATGGATCTGACAAACAAAGAGTCAAATAAACTTTTGTTTATATTCATTATTTATTTTTGTATTGATTCACACCTTTATTTTTAAAAATTTATCCCTGACGTTGTGGCCGGAGATCTGTCCTCATAGTGCTTGGGATCATACTGGGGATGGGATTGTCATTGTGAAAAGCAATATTGTAACCTCTATATCATCTCCTTGTCTCAATACATACATTATCTTCTATAAACAACATTTTTATTAGGTGGGGGAGAAACCACGGGAGTCTCAGGTGCATGCAGGACAATGGTTGGATCAAAATGCATGACCCTCTCCCTATTCCAGAAACCATTCATTGATTGGAGCTATGAAGGTCTCCAGAATGCTGTGAAATGACTGATGATTCTTGACACTGGTGATTCCCAATCCTGAAGGACCAAAGCAACATTACATCCTTTGGCTTTCACATAGACTGCCTAGAGGAGAATGTCACTAAGAATATCCCTCAGAATTACTTACGTGTAGCTAAACACTCCCCCACTCCTTTTGAAATGTAAAGACCCATATAGGCTTGATTAGTATTAAGTACTTCTGTTTGTTAACTACATTGACACCCCACAGGTGGATTGAGTCTGGTCAATAATAAAGATCTCTCAGAGAGGAGAGAGGGGCTCTCTCTGGCCATGAGGCTGGAAGCCCCCTAACCCGGAGCTTTTCTTCCTCGTCTATCTTGTTTTTCTTAAATTTTTGTGGCATCCTTGCTTCAGATCCATTGATGGCAAATGGAGCCTTTACAAGTGTGTGTGTGTGTGTGTGTGTTTTGGGTCATATCTGGCTGTGCTCAGGGCTCTGCATTTAGTGATCACCTCTGGTGGGCTTATTGAACCATTTTATGTACTGTAGATCAAACCTGGGTTGATCATATGCAAGGCAAATGCATTAACTACTTTACTATTGTTCTGACTCTTCTCAAAAAATAAGTTTTTTTTCAGGGGGGTCACACCTGGCGGCACTCAGGAGTTACTCCTGTCTTGGTGCTCAGAAATTGCTTCTGGCTTGGGGGACCATATGGAATGCCAGGAATCAAACCCAGGTCGGTTCAGGTCTGTCCAGGATTGCCCTATGTAAGGCAAATGCCTTATCACTGTGCTACCACTCCAGCTCCTCCTCAAAATATTTTTATAAAAATTGTGCATTTAGTAAAAACTCAAATATACAGAAATATGATTAAAATTGAATTCTATTAATTGTTTTATGTATTATATTTCTTTCCCTAATGCATAAACATTTTTCAAAATAGTATTTGTTTTTACCACTTATATTTTATATATTTTCTATTTTAGCCAGTGCATTTTATTGGATAAAATGATGACTATGACCCAATAATTTGTTTCTGAGATTATGAGTTGCATTACATAAATATAGCACATCTGTCTCATGTTTTTTATACCAATTATCAAGAGGTGTGTACTTGCCCAACATTGACTTACCTCTCGTTCATTAATTGGTTAATTGACCATTTTATTTTCATAGTGCTTAGGTTTAAACTTAGGACCTTACAAAAGTGGCATGTCTTCTACTAATGAGCTACAATCCTGGCCCTGGTTTAATTATTTTTAAAAAGTATTTAGCTACCTTGATTTATATTTTTACAATACTATCAATTTCATTCATGCAATAATTTAACAGATCTATTAAATAGTCCCTGAATTCCTCATCCCTTTATCTCATGGTTCTCACTGCTCCTCTTCACCATTTTCACCTCACTTCCTTTTCTTACTACAGTGATAAGCCTTGATTTATAGACCATGTCTTAGGTTCTATTGCTTTGGGTCAGTGGTTATACCTATACTATGAGTTTTTATCTTCTACATATAAAATAGATCATTCTATATCTGTCTATATATTTCTGACTGACTTCATTCCCAGCAAGATACCTTCTAGATCCATTCATATAATTGTAAATTTCATGATTTTATTTCTTTAAGTCTAGTCATATCATTGTGTAATACACCATAGTTTCTTTACCCAGTTATCTGTTCTTAGATATTTGAGTTGTTTCCAGATTTTGGATAGCTATTGAGAACAGTGCTGCAAAAGGAGTGCAAATGTCTTTTCTGAGCTGTTTTCTGGTCCCTTGGAATGCATGCTCAGAAATGGAATTGTTGGGTCATATGAAAGCTCATTTCTTACTCTTCTTAAAAAGTGTCCATATAGTTTTTCTGAGAAGTTGAATCCACAAACACTGTGATTTTTAGTCTTTGTGATGTGAGACAGTCTCACTGGTATGAGGTGATATCTCAAGACTCATTATTGTCTTGATTTGTATTTTCCTGGTCATTAGTTAGACAGAGAATAGCCTTTGTAATTTTGCTTGGTGAGATAATTTTGACAGTTAGTGCTCTTAAAGGATGGGGAGGAGTATATATGAATCCGGCCATTTAATTGTCTTATATGTAACTCATAACTTATTTCCCTACAAATAAAAGCCACAAATATATTCTTCTCTGTGTCTGTCCTAGCAGGAAATGCTTAGTTTTTTTCCATATGAAAGGAATGCTGGACTCTAGCTCTGTATGTTAATATAATTATTTTCCATCCTCTGTGAAACGTTGCTTATTTCTGAATAGATTCTATTCATTTGGTGGTGTGTTCCCAAATAGTGCTCAGGGATCCTGAAGACATTCTCAGTGATATTTGGCCTTTATATGAAGGGCTAATGGTTGAAAGTTCAGACCTGGACAAATAATGTTACTTGGATCCAGGACTTCCGAAGATCACACCCATGGATTGGAGAGTGTTATGTGATGTCAAGGATTGAACTTGGGCATTTAGATTGTTTTCTAGAATTTTAACTCTTACTATATAACCTGATTCATTTATATGAATCCATCTTTCAATTTTATAAATACTGTGATATCATGACATTCCCTTCCTTTTTCCATCTTATTTCTTAGGGATATAGGATGGAGTGTATCAAACTTCAAACATCAACTTCCTTTAATTAATATTTTGAATTCTATTTTTTACATGCCAGCCTACAGGCATGATGGCTGGATTCCAACAGGACTACTGTGGTGAAGGCTCAGCCTCTCCCCTAAAAAAGCAGTCCTAGTAGACACTGCTGAGAAAGGCCACTTGTGCCTTAGGTTAGCAATTGGCAGGATAGCAACCATGAAATTACTAAAAAAATTATGTATAATGAGAACTAGCAATGCCAAGTACATAAATACCAACTGTGTGCCTTTGTCCCTTGCATTCATTAAAACAAGAATTACTGGAACATACCTTACTTACTGTAAGATGATAGAATAATCTACAATAATATTTTTCTGAAGCTGGTAGAATCAGTAATAGTATTTTTAGTTAGTTATTTAGTATTGTGTAGGCTACAGGTGTGTTTGGTCTTTTTTTTTGTTTGATCTTTTAATTATGTCTGCCCTTTCTTCACAATAACTCTTTGGTATAATAGTAAATGTACCAAGGGATTGTGCTTTGTCGATTAATAGTTGACTAGCAATAATCATATCCAGCAAGAAAGAGTAAGTATTTTTCTAATTTCTGTTCACTACCAAGAATCATATCCAAAAGGAAATAATAAGTACTTTTCTGATGTCTGTTTATGATAAATGAAACTGATTACCAAGAATTTACAATATACTTATAACATTTAGTTGATGTCTAATGATTATGCTGATAATGTTTATTCTATAGCAAAAAATGTTATACTTGATCTACCCAACTTCTTACTAATGATAACTTTTTGCTTAAATATGAAGCAGAACTCCTAATAAATCAGACTCAATTCCAACTACTCTTGAGTGTGTTTGGTTTCTGAGTACCCAGTCTTCACTGACTCCTTGCTTCCATCTCCTATAGAATAACCCTGAAGCCCCTCTCTGTGCTGCCAGACTCAACTAGACTGCAGCATTTACAATCTAGAAAACTCTGCATATACATTACCCTAGAAATTCAGTTACCCTTCCAATTAACTTTGAGCATCATGGAAGGCTTAAATAGTCACAAGATAACTGTAATAAAACATAACGGGAAATATTATAGGGAGTGAGTAAATGGATTTTACATTGGTCTAAGATCAGCTATCCACTTATTAGGATTATGAGACCAGTGTTTCTAAACCAGAAGACAACTGGTCCTTTATGAACCTGGGATTCCCAAGGGGGCCAAGTTTAAAATAGACCAAATAGGGGACCACAATATAAGACTTGGAAGTCAACTGTTTTAGCAGGGAAACATCAAGAAGGAAACATGACCAAAAATGGAGACCAGCTAGGAAAAGTTTGAGAAACGCTGATTTAGACATTTTAGAGACTCAAAATACCTGCAATTACCAAAAAAACCTGGCTTACTCAAAATTGTAGTAATAAAGCAAAACATCATTTTGCTCAAAAGCTTTACTTTTCCTCATTTCACATTAGGGCAATGTGGCATTTTTAGAAGCCTAACATCAGTTGAAAGAGCCCTTCTCTCATTCTTCTTCTCCTGTTCTTTTCTAGGTCACATTTCCTCAGATTGCTGGAAAGTCTAGAGTTAATCTTTTTATTGGTTTTCTTAATACTCACCCAGTTCTGAAGTTTTCTCCAGCAGCTGCTACTCTCATCCACCAAAACTATCCTCCTGCAAGGCTTGAGAGTTGTTCCATTCTATTTTTGTCTCCGTTCTCTTTACATCCTGTCCCTGAATCTCTGCTCTCTCAGAGGTTAGATCCCCATGGTTGAGTAAGAATGTAAATGTCCATATCTGAGGTGTTTCATCTATTAATGTGCAGTCATTAGTTCTAGTCACTAGTCAAAGAAGCAAACGGCACATCAATGCGAAAACTCTAAATAGGATCAATCTTGGCCCATGCATTAAACACATTCTGCATGCAAAATGTTGGGAACAAAATAGCGGATGGAGAACAGAAGCTATTGGCCAAGCTGTGAGGTTTAAATTTAAATAGACAGAGGAGGAACAACGACAGAGCATCACTTGGAAGTGAAGAGGAACATTTCAGACTCTGCTGCCTGTGGCTGCCTCTGGTGAGAACTATTTGTGAACATGGTTTGTCTGGTGTCAGACAAATAGAGGGCTCCTCTGAGGTGTCAGATTTTCTAATGAAGAAAGAGAAGCACATGGACTAGAGTTCTGGATCAAATTTTGACAAAGAACTCCAGCGCTTTAGATACCAACCTATAAATACTTTTAAAAACACGGGTGAGAGTTTCTTTCTTATTGGTGTTTTTAGTTCATTTACAACAATAGCATCTGAGTAATCAGAGCCAAAAGTCAGTAACAAAGCAGGCTTTGGGCTGTTAGCTGTGAAAAAATTGAATTTTATTATATATCTTTAGAGGATTTCTTGTTGAAAGTTTCAGAGTGTTGCTGTGACTGATCAAACGTTCTTCTCTAAAATGTGTGATTTATGCTTCTTTTTGCCCACCACAATATGATTTTTAAAAATTAAACTACCTTTCTTTGCCAACATGATAGCAATCTTTCTTGATCTATCGTACACTTTGTCTCTAAACAGCCTGTCTTCCTAATCTGCTGATCATTAGACTAATGTATATTTGATGAAACAGGTAATAAGTAACATTTGCAGGCACTGATTATTTCAGGACACTGATTGATAGATGTGGACTTTGTCTGCTGTGTTTAATGGCCACATCTTACTTCTTCTTGTTTTTTAGCAGCACCCGCTGAGGAAAAAATGAGAACTGACCTGTTTTGAAATCCTTTACCAGAAATAATATTCTCCTCCTGTTACTTTTGTGGCTGGGGAGGGACTTTGACACACATTGCCATTCATTTGCAAATGTAAAGTCATTCACTTGAAAGTCTATTCACTCTATTCACAGTCTATCAAGTAAGATCAAGGATACTTTTTATAGACTCACAAACATTGCTCTTTATGTACATACATAAAAGGAACTGATAAGAATAGAATTTTTCTCACAGGGGAAAGTCCCCTCAGTAAAAATATCCAGCTCTATAAAATTTATTGATCATTAAGGGGAAGAGCTCTAGCAAAAGTGCCACTAAGTGACTTGGATTCTATTGATACATAAGTATGATACATATGTATGATATATACACACATACATATATATGACTCAGTATGATTGAGAAACCCCTCATAACTCTTTGGGAAAAAACAGCTTAGACCAATTCTTAATGACCTCTTTACCCATTCTTAGAATGCTTATAAAATAGCCACTTGGCTTTTGCCCATAGATATTAAATCTCCTAGGAAAGGAGGAGCAGTCACTTAGTGTCTCAGTGTAGGGATGATCTGTAGGTCTAATGAAAGATCCTGGGACCTCTACCTGCCCATGCAGGTTCTGTCCCTGCTAAGACTTAGATTCAGGTCAGTAAAGCCAATAAGATGATTATATGTCAGGGGAGCAGAAAACCTATTAGTTTCACCAGTACTCTGACTCAATTTTCACTTTCTCCCAGAAACCAACTACTCACTCTGTGAGTTCAAGTGTTGTGCAATTGAGGAACTTATTTGTTTCTTCCTTTCCTGTTGCCTTTTTTTTTTATTATTTTATGGCTTTAAAATGGGATATATGTCATATAAGGAAGTGTTAGTATCTATGTTCAGCAAAGGAAAAATAAGGATAAAGAAAGGTGCAGAAAAATATCAAGTGTAAATTAAATATGAGAAATGCTCACCTATAAGTAAAGTTTAACAAAATCAAATCAAAATTATTGTAAAGTGTAAAATATATAATACTTATTAGAAAGGTTACTAACAACAAGGAACACAGTCCCCTATTTAATTTTTTCTTCTTGGAAAGATATTTTCTTTTTTTTTTTTTTGGTGGCTCTGAGTTCAGAAATTGCTCCTGGCAGGCACGGGGGACCATATGGGATGCCAAGATTCAAACTAATGTTTGTCCTGGATCAGCTGCATGGAAAGCAAATGCTCTACTGCTATGCTATCTCTACAGCCCTCAGATATTTCCTTTCTTAATTGTTTTTTGATTTCTCTATTAGATAAAACTATGTTGGTGAATATTACTTTCATATCATTCTATAAGTTTTCATAAATGATAATATTAATTTTATGTAAATAATATTTGATGCATTTTTGACTGCTTAGTGTCCTATCCTGCTAGTTTTGCTTTTTATGTCCTGCAGAAACCAGAGAGATTTCAAGCAGCCCTTTACATAATATTCTTAGAGTGGGGTTTTAAAAATAGTTAAAATTATTTATTAGTTGATATTCATTTATTTGTTAGTAATAGTAATTTACATTAGTTTAAAATATCCTAAACTTAGAAAATTATATATTTAATATTATAGATTAAAATGCCTTTAATTTATTAAGAATCTATATTTGATAAAATGTATCATTCATTTGATTTTTGTTTGGCAAAAATTATATTTGACTCCAATTTGGGCAGTGTTGGTGCACTGAATTCTTTATGTTAAGCTAAAATTCATAACTGTCAAATGTTTACATTCTACATATATGCATTGTGGAATAATAAAATGATTGGAAAACTAAGCAAGTGACTCAACCACTATTTATCTTTTAAGTTTTTTATATTTTCAAAATGTATACACATCAACAAATAAACATTTATTGGTGATTCATGTGGAGTCATAATAGATAATAAAGGTGCAAGTTGAATACATGAGTTTTGTTTGTTAGTTTTTAGTTTGGGATCACACCTGGTAGTATTCAGTGTTGATTCCTTGTTCTGTGCTTAGAGATGATTCTTGGTGGGCTCAGGGATATAGGATATAGGATGCCCATGATTGAAACCTGGATGAATATATGCAAGGAACATGCCCTACTTTCTGTACTATTGCTCTGGCACTCCAAAACAAGAATGTTGATTATTTTTAAAATATGGATAATGTCGTTTTTTTCTCTAGCATTATTGGTGTACAACAGAGTTCTTAAACTCCCCGCGGGCCATTTGCAGCTCTCCATACAACATTTTGTGGCCTGCGGCCGGCCTTCAAATATCACAGTATTCGCGATTATTCACTTACCCAATAATCGCAATAAAAATCGCATTAGTAAGAAAAAATCGCATTAAACATTCGCATACCCCAAGCAGTTCCATTCGGGGTATGCAAATGTTTAATGCGATTTTTTGTGATTTTTTTTTTCTTACTAATGCGATTTTTTTATCACGAATATTCAGTAAGCAAAATCTTTTATGGGACCCTGCCTCACCCCAACTTTGCTTCCTAAGGCCCCCAGGTAAATTGAGTTTGATACCCCTGGTGTACAAGAAGACCATTGATTTTTGCATGTTAATTTTATAGCCTGCCACTTTGCTATATGAATCTATTATTTCTAGAACCTTTTTCGTAGTCTTTAGGGTTTTCTAAACATAGTATTATGTTATTTGCAAACAGTGAGAGCTTGACTTCTTCCTTTCTTATCTGGATGCCCTTGATATGTTTATCTTATCTAATCGCTATGGCAACAACTTCCAGCACTATGTTGAATGGGAGTGGTGAGAGAGGGCAGCCTTGTCTTGTACCAGATTTTAGAGGAAAGACTGCTAGTTTATCTCCATTGAGGATAATATTTGCCATTAGCTTGTGTTAGATGGCCTTGACTATATTGAGAAAAGTTCCTTCCATTACCATCTGATGAGAGTTTTTTTTTTAATCAAGAATGAGTTTTGGAACTTATCAAATGCTTTCTCTGCATTTATTGATACGATCATATGGTTTTTATTTTTCTTTCTGTTGATATGGTATATTATGTTGATTTATTTATGGTTGTTAAACCATCCTTGCATTCCTGGAATGAAACCTACTTGGTCATGTTGTATGACCTCTTGAGATGTGGATCCTATTTGGATGTGGATCCTATTTGCTGGAATTTTGTTGAGGATCTTTGCATCTGTGTTCATAGGGATATTGGTCTGTAGTTTTCTTTTTTTAGCAGCATCTCTGTTTGGTTTTGGTATCAAGGTGATGTTAGCTTCATAAAAACTATTTGGAAGTGTTCCTGATTCTCCAATTTTATGAAAGAGCCTAAATAAATATGAAATAGTTTCTCTTGAAAGGTTTGAAAGAATTCATTAGTGAATACATCAGGCTTTTGTTTTTGGAAAGACTTTTGGTTACCATTTTAATTTCCTCAGTAGTGATGTGTCTGTTTAGATATACTATTTCTTTCTTTCTTTTTTTTTTTTTGGCTTTTGGGCCATACCCGGTTATGCTCAGGGGTTACTCCTGGCTATTCGCTCAGAAGTCGCTCTTGGCAGGCACGAGGGACCATATGGGGAACCGGGTGATCGAACCGAGGTCTGTCCTAGGTTAGCGCAGGCACCTTACCTCCAGCGCCACCGCCCAGCCCCCAAGATATACTATATCATATCATAACTTTTGATATATCATAGATATATGATGTCATATCATACCTGAGATATGATATGATGTATCATCTGGAATATCATATGATTTCTGCTCTAAGCTTGGTTATTTCCTCTGCCTACCTATTTTTAGTTCCTTTTGTTCATCATTTTCTAATTTTATAAGCTGTGTCATTAAGTTTTTTATATAGGCCCATTCTTCTTTTCTTTTTTTTGGGGGGGGTCACACCCGGCAGCGCTCAGGGGTTACTCCTGGCTCCATGCTCAGAAATTGCTCCTGGCAGGCACGGGGGACCATATGGGGCACCGGGATTCGAACCGATGACCTTTTGCATGAAAGGCAAACGCCTTACCTCCATGCTATCTCCCGGGCCCCAACCATTCTTCTTTTCTGATGTATGCTTACAAAGCAATAATTTTTTTCTTAGTACTGCTTATTCCAATAAAATCTGGTAATTTGTATCTTCATTGTCATTTCATTCCAGGAATGTTTTGATTTTTTTGTTGATGTCTTCTCTGACCCACTGGTTGTTTAGTAGTGAGCTGTTTAATTTCCTGGTGCTAAAGTTTTTCTTCTGTGTCCCTTTGTAGTTCACTTCTAATTTCCGTGCCTTTTCATCTGAGGAGGTAGTCTATACAATTTCTATTCTCTTACTTTATGGAGATATGTTTTGTGGGCCAGCATGTGACCTATCCTAGAGAATGATCCATGTGCACTGGAGAAGAATGCGAATCCAGTTTTCTGGGGATGGAGTACTAATGTATTAATATATATATATATATATATATATATATATATATATATATATATATATACTAGTACACTTCCTTCCATTTCTTTTTTCAGAACTAGTATATTCTTGCAGGGTTTTAGCCTGGTTGACTATCAAGGGGTGACAGGGCAGTGTTGAGGTTCCCACTATTATTGATATTCTCTATAATATATCATATATGAGGTATATGATATGATAGATATAATATATGATATATTATAATAGATCAAGTGGAAGCAGAGATAAACAGATTGGACTACATTTGGCTGAGAAGCTTCTGCACCTCAAAGGAAATAGTTCCTAGCATATAAAAGCCACTAACAGAATAGGAGAAACTATTCACCAATACCCATCAGATAAGGGGCTAATATCAAAATTGTACAAGGTACTAACAGAACTTAACAAGAAAAATAAAACACCTAACCCCATCAAATAATGGGGAGAAGAAATGAACAGATAATTCCTCAAAGAAGAAATAAAAATGGCCAAAAGCACATGAAAAAATGCTCCACATCACTAATCATCAGGGAGATGCAAATCAAAATAGCAATTAGGTACCAACTCACACCACAGAAACTGACACACATCACAAAGAGCAAGAACAATCAGTACTGAAGAGGATGTGGAGAGAAAGGAACTCTCATTCATTGCTGGTGGGAATGCCTTCTAGTCCAGACTTTATAAAAAACAATATGGAGATTCTTAAAAAACTGGAAATTGAGCTCCCATATGATCCAGTTATACTACTCCTAGGAACTCCTAGGATAATCCCTAGGATCACAAAAATGCAATTCAAAAATCCCTTCTTCACACCTATATTCATTGCAGCACTATTTGCAATAGCCAGACTCTGGAAATAACCAAGATGCCCTTTAATAGATGAATGGCTAAAGAAGTTGGTACATACACACAATGGAATATTATGCAGCCATCAGGAGAGATGAAGTCATGGAATTTTCCTACAGGTCGATGTACATGGAATTTATTACGCTGAGTGAAGTAAGTCAAAGGAAGAGAGATAGACACAGAATGGTCTCATTCATTGATGGATTTTAAGAAAAATAAAAGACATTATTATAATAATGCCCAGAGACAATAGAAACGAGGGCTGAAAGCTCATAAAATGAAGCTTACTACAGAGTGATGAGTACAATTAGAGAAATAACTACACTGACAACTGTGGTGACAATGGTGATGAGTGGGAGAGGTGGGGTAACTATCTCCGGTACAGGCAGGCGAGTCGGAGGAGGAGGGAGATTGGGGACATTGGTGATGGAAGTGTTGCACTGGTGAAGGTGGGGTGTTTATATAAAAAACAATAAATGAATAAAATATGGATATATTTCTAGCTTAATAAAATAAAGTTAAATGAAATTTAATAAGTTGTTAATTTAAAACCCTGGAAAAGAAGGTAGAAATTTTGGAAAAGAGATCTTTATTAAAGTTATAATTTAGAAAAAAAATTAATATTTGGGTTCCACATAAATGTTGTCTATGTAGTTTCAATTTGATTACTTAAAGGACATTAACACATTTTAACAGAAATAAATGTGATAATACAACCTAAGTGAGTATCTTAAATTAGACTTCCATCATTAACATGCTATTATTATCATGCCATCATTAACATGCTCTCTGTTCTGCTAAATTAGAATGACCATCTAAAATATTCATTACATCTGCTTATTTATATGTACTCCTATGTGAGAGAGACGCATATGCATATACATACTCAAACTCTAACGCTATGTAACAGCTCTCGTGGGATGGAGCATTGAAGTTGCCCCATAAAAACTATACAATACAATGAAAACACGAAGGAATTGTTTGTCATGCTGTCAATTCCCAACACTAATTCAAGCAGGTGCTTCCTTTCTACCCTAAGGATTCTCTTTTACTGTTGATGTGTCATAGGTGCCATTGTCATTTCCATGGAGATCTTGAGAAAAGTGTTGCTGTTCATTTCCTTCTGTCATCAGATCTTGGCACCTGACCTATATTGAGTATACTTTCAAATTTGAATATGAAAGATGACTGCTTAGGTCTGATCACAGGAATGAAAATTGTCATCGTGTTAGTCAGAGAGTAAATTTCTCAGAACATACACACAATTATCAAATGAATTGGAGTAAGCAATGAAGAGAAAGAGCAAAATCCCATTGAACTTGTTATCCTTGTCTTGGATAGTAACTGTCTTAAGGGGTAAAAAATGACTGGCAGTGCTTTCTAGAGCCATTAGGAGCTTGCTGCACCCTGGAGTGCTGTGAGCCATAAGAGCAGAGTGGCGATAAACACACCCTGGGGTGCCATAAACCAGGAAGCACAGATGTGTTCACCCATATTATGATAACCATTGTTTAGAGAGCTCCTGAGTTTTAGAGAAAGAAGGCAAAGAAGAAAAAATGCGTTTTCCTTTTTAATACAGATCCAGCAAATTCATCTCTCTGTCAATCTCTATGTTAGTTTCTCTCTTTATTCTCTGTTCTTTATATATATTATGTTACATCATATATATTTTCTGTAATATAGATTATGAAGAGAAATTAGATTTGAAATGTTTGCTTAGATATGTTTTTGCATTTAAAACCTTATTTCAGGGACTGGAATAATAGCGCAAGTGATTAGGACTCTTGCCTTATATTTTGCCAATCCAGGTTGGATTTCCATCATCCCATATGGGCCCCTGAACCTGCCACAAGAGGTTCCTGAGTGAAGAGCCATAAGTAACCACTGAGTACTGCCCAGTTAGCCCTCCCATATAAAAACAAAAAACAAAAAACAACAACAACAAAGGAACCAAGGAACCTCCTTTCAATATTATAAAAGCTTATCTTAAAGCAAAGTTTTAAAATCTAACTGTTACTTTAGTTACAATGACTATATAAAGCAAAACAAAACTGCATTGTGTTCTTTGGACTTTCAAAAAGTCATCTGGTTGACAATTATTTACAGGCTTCAGTTACATGGTTCTTTGTGTTATTCAGATCAATCTCATGAATGTATTCATCATACTTTAGTAAGTAAAGTTGATGGACGGACGCTGCTACAAACCAAAGAAAGCAATAGAATAAGCTGGGTTTTAAAATAAAAGAAACTTGGATTCAATACCTCATTCTAATCAATTCTCTGCTGTTACAATGATTTTCTTTGAATAATTTGTTCCTAACTCCCCTGTCACCAGTTTTTCTTCTTTAGTTTATCTTCTGCTTCCTGAGTAGTATTATATTTTACAGGTGGCAGTATCTTTGGCAGAGGCAATCATGAATTTTGGTTGTGATAAATAAATGTGATCATGTTAAATTTAAAGGATTATATAGAGAATATAGAAAGACCAAACAAAGGAGGCCAAAGGAAAAAATTAGAATATAAGATCATCAAGAAAGTTTCCAAGTTTTTGGAAAATTCAAATTTTTCTTCTTAATATAATATAATAAATGTTTTTAAATGAAATCATGTGTCAATGTTAAGCAACAAAAACAAACACAATTTCAGAGCAGAATATTTAAGCCAAACACATAGGAACCCCTCAAACACTACATTAAATTTTGTTGGTTTTGCTGTAGTGGTACTATTTGTTAATTAGTATAATTTTATTTTATTGGTATGTCATATTCTTGAGTTTATTATCCCCAAAATATTAAACACAATATGAACTTGTATTCAGATACTACTGTACTTTTTCCAGAAAGCACTGGAAATTAAAGATAAACATTTAAAGAAAAGCTGGAGACTAGAATATTACTGGTATTTGATTATTCAATTCAGGAACCAAAGTATACATATCTAATTAGAAAAACATCAACAGAATGTTTTATGGGGTTCTCAAGATAATATGATTATTAAAATAAAATGACCAGTCTAGTTTCTGGGTTCACACATAAAGAAATTAGAAGCCATCACTATGCTACACAATAATAAAACGTTTCTTTATTAGAAAAATTTCTTCATAAGCCATAAGAGAAGTCAAATCAATGTAAAAAGCATGGCACCCCAAAATGAAGAATTCAAGTGCTAATTGCAAGGAATTATAATTTACTGGAACAGAAATTTACCAGAAATTTGTGTAGGATTCAGTGCAGGATAAAAACTTGAATTATAATGGAAGAACTACTGAAAGCCCAACATAGATATGTCCAGGAGTTATAAATGCTAGCAGAAATAAGTCATAGTTCCCTTATACTTTTATGCTTTCTACCTCCAGTTCCACGGGTTCTTACACTAACCATTGAATTAAAATCTCCTAATAAATATGACAAGAGTAAGAGAAAGTAATTTTGAAATATGCATCAAAGTACATTAGGAAGAAATAGATGAGTGCAAGAGAAATACATTAATGCACTATTAGAGTTGTAGGATCCAACATTCCCTTATTATAAATTGACAGATCCAGCAGATAGTCAGAAAATAACTGAATTCAACTGGGTATATTTGATATCTATAGATGACTTCATCCAACTATAGCAGTGTGAGGATTTATCTCCTGCAAAGTCATATCATATATTTTGGCTATATGCACATTTTAAATTAGATAGAATAAAGATCATGGAATGTTGCTACCAGAGTACAATGGAATTTTAAAAATATCAATAAATTTAAAATAAAATAATAATAAGTAAAATAACTTTAAAAGCTCCAAATACATGGAGATTAATTAGTGCATTTTAAGTAATATATAGACTAAGAAAAAATATTAAAAATAATTTTAAAATATTTTGTATGAAATGAAAATGAAAACTTTTTCAAGTTGTGTGTTTCAGAAACAACTATGCTGAGAAGGAAATTATAGCAATGAAAGCATATTAAGAAAAGGGAAATATCTAGAACCAATAAATATGAGTCTCCCACTTGTAAAGCATATGTTCTAGACCTTTGCACTAGCTTGTCACTACATATAATTTACTTCCAGTAACTTACTGATGTTTCAGATTTCTTTAAACAGTTAAATCAAGACTTTTAGCTATGTGTACATAGAGGTACTGAAAACCATATGGAAGAAGTTGGTCCTATATGCTTCAGTTCAGTTCTTCCATGGGTCAAACTTAGAGGAGCAAGAACATTATTAGATTTGATCAAGTTAAGGTTCAATGACTCAATCCACTAAAAAAAACCCTACATTTAATGTAGGTTTCAGCATGAATTTGAGATGTAGTTTGGCTATCTTGCCATAAACATCATCTCTAGAAGATTGTTTCTAGTTGGGGTCATATCTGTTGAAGTCACAATATTAACAGAAGAGGATTGAATTAATATAATTCAGTTCTTCAAATCAAGGTGATATATGCCATTACTCTGTTGAAGACCAGTTTCCATTTTCTTTCAAATGAAAGAAATGAAATTAAATTAAATGAAAAAAAAAGGGGTATTTGTCATGAGTCTTTTTCAGACACCTCTAAAAACTGTTGATGTTATAGTGGGTTGCTACCTTAATTGAAGATAATGGGAACTCATTTTTTGAATTAGGGCGACAATTCCAAATGTTATGATAAATACCACTTAATTAGTTAATTACTATTTTTTTTTTTGGTTTTTGGGCCACACCTGGTGACACTCAGGGGTTACTCCTGACTATTCGCTCAGAAGTCGCTCCTGGCAGGCACCGGGGACCATATGAGGAACCGGGGGATCGAACCGTCCTAGTTAAATACTATTAAAGCAGCACTGACTAATTTTATCAATAATTTCATTGAATACCTAACATTGCATAGGACCTGTTTATCAAACACTAATAAAATTTGAACATCAATTTGTAGGTTGTGCTTCATTCATTCTTTACACATAAGTAAATTTGGGAGAAAGGAAATAATATGTTTTATTATTGGCTAAAATAATAAATGAAAATTTATATTTATAATTTTATGAAAAATAGAAGTAAATGGGCAAAGCCTGATTTTGGAAACTAAAATGCTATGGGACGGGCAGATAGATCAAAGGCTAGAGTGCATAGTTAGTATGTGGGAATTCCAGGTTCAATTCCCAGCACTTCACTGTCTCATGAGCATCAAGTAGAGAAACCACCTTGTAATTTTATTTTTTATTTATTTTTTTAATATATAAAATACTTAAGCACCATGATTACAAGCATGATTGTAGTTGGGTTTCAGTCATAAACAGAAACCCCCCCCCTATACCTGTACAACATTCCTACCACCAATGCTCCCCACCTTCTCTACCCCTGCCTGTATTTGAGACAGGCTTTCTACTTCTCTCATTCTTTGACATTGTCATGATAGTTGTTAGTGTAGTTATTTCCCTAACAGCATTTGCCACTCTTTGTGGTTGGTGAGCTTCAAATTGTGAGCCGGTCCTTCTAGCCCTTAACTCTCTTGTCTCTGGGTCTTATTACAATAATGTATATAATTTTTCTTATAACCCATAGATGAATAAGACTATTCTGTGTCTCTCTCCCTCTGACTTTTTTGCTCAGTACAATAGATTCCATGTACAACCACATATAGAAAAGTTTCATGACTTCATCTCTCCTGATGGCTGCAGAATATTTCATTGTGTATATGTAGCACAGTTTTTTTTAGCCATTCATCTATTAAGGGAATCTTGGTTGTTTCCAGAATCTGGCTAACTTTAAATTCAGTTTATCCTGGGAGAAACTTGTTAGCTCCACAACATGTGGCCTCTCCCCCTAAAAAAGCTGGGCTGGATGGGGCCAGAGTGGTGGTGCAAGTGGTAGGGCATTTCTTTGTATGTGTTGACCTAGGAAGGACCGCAGTTTTACCCCCTGGCGTCCTATTTGGTGCCCCAAGCTAGGAGTGACTTCTGAGTGCATAGCCAGGAGTAACCTTTGAGCATCAATGGGTGTAGCCCAAAAATCAAAAAATAAAATAAAAATAAAAATAAAAAAGCTGGGCTGATCACTCAAGGTCTGTTCTTTGCCATAGACTCAGTCTCTGCAGTCTCTTGATGTTAAATGTCTTGTCTGTTAGAGGCATCTTCGTTGCTTCGATTGTTGAAGACTAATGATGTGATCCATGATGACATTAGGAACTGGGGCGTGTAGTAGTGTAGACTAAGATTTTGCATACAGGTGTGATTCAAGTTCCTCCAGAGAGCAAAGGCTGGCTTAGCAGGACACAATTTGTATCTTTATTTATTTATCTATAAATTGGTATCTGGGCTCATTGATTGTCATTCCCAGGGAAGAGGACAAATATAAATTCCAGTGTGAACCACTCCCCAGCATAAGCTGCTATTGGATCCCCTTTCTTTGTTTCAACTATGTCCATTCACTGTTATAAACCATAAACATGAAAAGAAATGATTTCAGTGACTTCTTATGAATTATTCTAGTCGATCATTAAATTTGATGCTAATTTGAGATTCCTTTTTATCACTCTTAGAAATATGTACCGCTCACCCAAGGCAATAAATATATAGGGCAAGGAAACAGCAGAGCTAGATTCTAGAGAATGGGATATTTGCGTGGAATTGACCTTAGTCATTTAATCCACTCTGCTATCAGATCAAGAAAGCCTGATTTTAAGAGTGGGGGCCTGGGGGCCGGGCGGTGGCGCTGCAGGTAAGGTGCCTGCCTTGCCTGCGCTAACCTAGGACGGACCGCGGTTCGATCCCCCGCCAGGAGCAACTTCTGAGCGAATAGCCAGGAGTAACCCCTGAGCGTCACCGGGTGTGGCCCAAAAACCAAAAAAAAAAAAAAAAAGAGTGGGGGCCACAGAGTTAATAGGAAGTCCAAGAAATGAAGAGGCACCCAGGAGACATAATGATTTCCTAGACCTTGCATTCATTTTATTTCTCAAGTTACTGAGCCAGTATTTTTTTTCTGTCATTGTCAAAGTACGCTAATTTTTTTCTGTTACAGAATCAAACAAGATACTGTCAGCAGTAATGATAAAAAAATGTATTGATGTATATAACAAAATCTTGAGAATGGTAGAGATTTCCGATGTGCCTCCCTCTTACCCATACACTCTCTTAGCATCTCTCATTATCATTCATCATAATACTACCATCTTTTGTCATTGCTTACTACATTGACACTTCATTCAACATTTATAACTGTTATTATAGGAAGTGCTAGCTATAAATTTGGAAAAATCTATAATGACACATATACATAATTATAATATTACGAAGAATTCTTTCACTGACAAAAATGTCTCTGTGTTCTGTCTATTCTTTCTTCTTTTTTTTTTTTTTTTTTGGGCCACACCCAGTGACGCTCAGGGGTCACTCCTGGCTATGCGCTCAGAAGTTGCTCCTGGAAGGCACGGGGGACCATATGGGAACCGGGGGATCGAACCGCGGGTCCGGTCCGTCCTAAGGCAGGCACCTTACCTCCAGCGCCACCGCCCGGCCCTATTCTTTCTTCTTTACACTTCTACCTGGAAGTCACTGATTGTTTTATTGCCTCCATTGTTTTGTCATATTCAGAACCTGATATAGTCTAAATCAAATAAATATATTTTTTCTGATTGATATATTTCAATTTTTAATGTGTACTTAAAATGATTCCATGTCTTTTCATAGTTTAATAATTCTTTATAGAATTACATAAAATTCCATTGTTTGATGAGTTACATTTTATTTATCAATTAATCTATTAAAAGATATTTGGCTGCTTCAGACTTTGGGCATTTATGAATAGCCTGGAAATAGCATACATTTACAGATATTTGTGGGTATTTTTAAAATTAATAATCATGAATTACACGGTTACTAATTTATTCATAAGTAAGTTTCAAGCACACAAAGTTCCAACAGCAATCCTTTTTCCAGCATCCACTTTCCTCCACCTAAATCCCAGTTTTTTTCCTGATTCCCACTGTAGCCCACCTACCTGCCTTTATGGCAGGAAATTTTTCCTTCTACTATAGTCTAATTGTATTTCTTTCTTCATTCCTCCACTGCATTGGCCAGCTTTCTACTGAAGAGCAGTTCACATCCTTTTTATTTCTATTGCTTTAGGACATGTTATTCCTGTACTACGATTCTATATATCCCGCTTAGGAAAACTTATTTTGTGTCTGTCCCACACACCCTGACTAACTTCATTCAGCATGATACTTTGAGATATTCTCTAGTCATGAGTACCAATTGATGACTTCATCTTTCCTTATGGCCAAACTGTATTCCACTGTGTATTTGTATCAAAGATTTTTATCCAGTCACCTCTTCTTGATTACTTGGGTTGTTTCCAGGTTTTGTCTATTTTGAATAGAGCTGCAAAGAACATAAGAATATAGATTTTTAAATTTTGCATTGGGCTTTCATGCCCATGACATATTTTTTTTCAAGGAGTGAAATTTCTGAGTTGTATGGAAGATCAATTCCCAATCTTTTGAGGAACATCCATATTTCTTTCTATGAAATAAACAAATTATTGGACTTCTATAACTTACCAAGGCTGAGCCAAGAAGCTATTGAACATCTAAACTGACTAATTACTGCTGAGGACATTGAAATAGTAATAAAATATCTATCTTAAAAAAAGCCCAGGGCCAGATAGATTTATGAGTGAATTATTCCAAAACTTTAGAAGAGCAACTGCGGATCCTTTTCAGGCTCTTTCATGAAATTGAAGAAACAGAAACATGACCAAATATGTCTTACATTTAATCAGACATCACCATGTTAAAAGCCTTATGTTATCTTCTGGATATTTTATAATTTCTTTTTTTTTTTTTTTTTTGGTTTTTGGGCCACACCCAGTGATGCTC
>PVKC010014379.1:0-22210 GCA_004027635.1 Crocidura indochinensis | reverse complement strand
AGTGACTCGTGAATGAATGGAAAAGAAAATTGAAGACAAAAATGCTATGATACATGGACTTTTACAAAAGGAAGATGTTAGTGTATTAAGAAGGAGAACAATGTCCACGAGAAAAAGTTAATCCTTTGGAAATGTACTCTTAATGTAGAGTTCTGCAAATATTTTTTTCATTTCATATATTGAGTTAACACTTATTGAATGCCCTTTATATACTCAGATTGCTTTCCCAAACTAGCTGCAAAAATTGGTTTTCTACCTTTTCTTCTTCATCTCAAACGATCTATTTTAGAGAATGGGATTATGGATTTGAGCACTGCCTTTTTGAAAATAGTCACGAATCCAGGCATTTGGTCCAGGCAGTGCAGGGAGAAGAATGGATAATGATTTTAACAGAGCCTGCTGCAAACACCCACTTGTTCTTCCATAAGCAACTAATCTTAGGTTTCAGTAATGCAATATCCCAGTGAGTAAAAGATGGAACTGACTAAAAGGTGAAATACTGCCAACAAAAAAAGCCAAAAAGAAACTCACTTTTCAAGGATGTTTCATTGGTGTCAACTTAGGTCAGAATGGAGTTAGAGTAGCCAAGTTATTAATGAAAGCTACTCTGACCTCTTCAGCCATAGAAGCAGAATAAGAGATGATGTTCTTAGTTCTTTATAAAATGTCAGTGTAATTTACTGGTAAGTAGGAAAATAAAACTTAAGGATTGTCTATTTAAAGTGGAGAAATATTTCCAAAACTATATTATCAGTTCAAAAATTCATCAATCAAGTATTTCCAAGGTATTGATCAGATGTTTGACACTAGGTAAAGTTCATAAGAAAATTAACATGGGACCCACTTTTAAATAAATTAATTTTCACTGAGAAGAAAGAGATCAAATAATCATGGATTGTAGAAATTCAGACAGAAAATACAATCAGATTGAAAAGATTGGGTAGACTGAGTAGAGAGCCAACTTGTTTGTCTTTAATTCTCAGATCTTCCCTGGGACAATCAGTAGACCTATTAGGAAGTTGTTTTGACCTTGATGCAATTTTCTTACTCAAAATATGAGGGTAATATAATTACTTTAAGTGATACATGATTAGTGCTTAGAAAAATACCAAGTTGTAGTAAGGAATGAATATTAGTTTTCATTGGGTAACTGAGATTTAAAGGGACATTTGTTTTCATTGATAACTTTTTCATACAATAGTCCTCTCTCTTATCTTCTGTCAGGATATTCATGACATTAGAAAATTGACTTACAAATCTCATGTTATAGCACAAAAATACCACTGGTCTAGAGTCTTGGTAGCCATAATGCATTCCTGACTCAGAAAAATTAATCTTCAAAAGATGAAGGAATGTCCTAGTGTTTAAGCATCTATGGAATTACAAAGCATTCTTCTTATATAAAAAGTTAAAGACTTTGTTTTACTGTCTATCTTTTTCAACCAAAATGACCTCTCTTTTTCATTGTTATAAAAGTTATCTGGTTTAATATTTAGGGCTGATTAATGGTTCAGACATATGGGATGACGTGAAAAGAAGGAATAGATTTTATATTTAGGAATTATCTCCAGATTTCTATATGCCTAGTGTTTTTGAAAATTTTAACTAAGAGTGAAAATCTAGAGATAAAGAGGTATAGTCTCTTTGTATGCAGCAGATTTTTTTTTTTAATTTGAATTTCGGATCATACCCTGAGGTGCTCAGGGGTTACTCCTGGCTCTGTCCTGAGAAATCACTCCTAGAAGACTTAGATATCATATAAGAGGCTGAGGATCAAACCTGGGTCTATCCCTGATTGGATGCATGCAAGACACATGTCTTACCACTGTGCTACCTCTTGACCCCAGAAGATTTTTTTTTCTGATGATACTAATTTTTTTTTTCAGCATCCTCATAGATGAAGTTATTCTCAAGAGAAATTGTTAAGAGAGATTCTTTCTATCCCTGACTTAGCTCTGTCTTCTATTCTTCTCTTTTATTAGTACTTGTAATCACTTTTCCTAATTTACACCACAACTTCTTGCTCATGGGCAACAGTTCACTCACATTGATGAGGGTCACCATATTCTGGTGTCTATCATTCAATCTGTTGGCACAATTGGTCAATAATACTCTATCTTTCATATGATACCTTTTCTAGTACACTATTTTTATCTGATAAGCTGATCACATCACCACACTGTTATTAATGTTCTGATGCAGCTTTGGTCTGGAGTTAGAACAAGAGAAGAAAGGATAAAACAAATGAGATTCAAAGAAGATTGCCTTTGTTCTGACTTTAGAAATTTCTTTCCTTAGTCTTTCTAGATTTATTTTTCTTCAATTTTACTTTGTTTTTCTTAAACCTTTTTTTCTCTCCTTCTCTTTACTCTCAAAAGAGTAAATTCAAAAATGTATATTTAATATATAAGATAAGAACCTGTGCCGAGTGCTATAGTTCATAGAAAATAGTGAAAGGGAGAAAATTGAACTTTTCTACTCCCTGATAGATATTAATCAAGTTATTTTCTCCTGTTTGATGTTTATATAGATGAAAGTTTCAAAATGTATGATCTATAATTAATTTTAAATTAATTTAGTCATACTCTATGAATCGGAAGTTAAACTCAGATTTGTTATGTGAGAATAAAGGATTTTGAACTTTTCCCTATTTTTCTAGAAATCTGATTGTGGTAATTACTACTTGTATACTAACATTCATTTGTTTCTTAGTTCTTTAAAAAAACAAAATTCACCAATTTCTAATAAGAAGATGGTTTCTGAGATAGTTATTATATATTCAGTCTCCCTTGTGGCTATATGCATTAAGTTATAATACTCAGAAGTAATATATCAATTCTGAGTGCCCAAATTTATAAAAGAAATTAGCAGCCTCCCATCTCTTTTTTTTTTCACTAGCTGCCTTGGTCCTAGATACAGAAGTTGTTAAGGATAACAGCAGAATTGTGCCTCTAGCCAGGAGTTACCCAGCTTTGAATCATAAAACATTGAGAATTATGACTATGTTATTTAAGCCATTTCTGAGGGGGGTTTAAGTCTTTTTTGCTACTATAGTTATGACTATACCTTAAGTAATAATTATTCTTTAACCCAGCTCATAGATTTTACAATTTGTTAAATAAAATGATTTGAACAGAAAATGCTTAAGGGTATCTACCTCCAAATGAAACATGATAGGACTTATGTTCTGGAACTTGACAGGTATGAGGAAATTTAAGTGTGATAGGTTGCCCTTGCCCTAGGAAACTTCAGTGAGCCCAAAAGAAATAATATTAAAGGTATGTTTAGTAGAACTGTCAATATCCTATTGCAAGGTTATTCTTTTTGCTCACACATCCTATCTGGCCTCTGACTTCTCTTAAGAGCACAGAGTGCCTCTAGGTCTTACCTGGCTTCAACCACTTATTGACATCTGATTGGTACATTATCAGTAGGGATAAATATGAAGTTTTAAATGAACAATATTCTTCAGAGATATTTACCTTCATGGCTCCAGTTCTAGCTCTTCACATCACTTTCAATATCAGTTCTATAGACTTGGCCTACTTTCTTCCTTATTGACCATCTGAACCTTCTGCAATCATCCTCACCCATCAACTTGATATAAAAGGAAAGTAATAGTTGTGACTTTCAAATATAGATGGCAGAGATTTATTTATGCTATTAGCAAGCATGTTATCTTTTTTTTTACTAAGCAGTTATACAAAGTTTCATACATAAGGCAGCATAGCTTCTTTGAGCAGAACATGGATATCTAAAATATACATGGTCATCTTTATCTTGCACCTAGGATGGTTCATGAAGTACCTCCTAAATACCCTAAAAGTATAGAATTTAATTAGAAAACTACTGATTTATTTTAATTTTCTTTGCAGTGTACACACAAAGAAATTAAAATGAGGTAATTGTTAGTATTCTAATCTCTAGATTTCAACGTTATGTTGCATTGATCCATATTGTTCCCTCACTTAGACATGGTTTCATCCTCATGTCCTTTATTTTTTAACTTTAGGTCAAATCCAGATATATTCAGTGCTTACTCATAGTTGTACATTCAGGGATCACTCCTGGTAGCATTAGGGGAACTATATGTGGTGTCAGGAAGTGAACCCAAGTAGATTGTATACAACCCAATCACTTTACTTCTGGTCTTTTCCCCACCTAGATTCAGCTTTTTCTTTGACACCCTTAATATAACATGATGACCACAAATATTCTCTAGACTTGATAACAAGTCTCTTTGTATATGTTTTTTTTCCTCAAAGTGTCTTCTGGGGATACTAAACTCTAAAATTCCAAGTAAAGTTCATTTTAATGAACTTCTCTAACATTTCTTTTTAATACATTAGGAAAACAGTGTGGAAGTTAATGCTGCTGACCTTTTTCCTGAACCAGCTGAGATAAGGCTTTGAGAAAGACTGTTAAAATGGATCAGTCTCCTAATTTTTCTTCCAGTACTAGAGTTGATTTTGGTTCTTGCTAATATTCTGCTTTCTTCTTCTCCACCCCCCTCGCCCCATAACACTTCACCCTGTTCATCCTTCCATCGTTTCTTTATTTTAACTGTAAAGGCATCCCAGAAGCCCACTGACTAATGCAGAGGTCTATTTTCGATTTTCCAGGACAGAAATGACCTATTCCTTTTTTTTTTAAAGAAACAATGAGTAATAATTTTAGGCTCTGCATTCCATATATGTCCTTGTATAAAATTACTTTTTTATTTTTTAAATAAGATCCTTATAATGATGAATTAAATAAAATATATGTTTAATATATTATATATTAATTAATATTTATATATTATATAATATATAATATCATAGTACATATAGTATTATAGTAAATATATCATATACAATATATAAGTATATAAAATAAACCAGTCTAAGCTTAAGAACAGTACAATCTATATTTAGAGTGAAATTTCTTAATTTTTTTACATTTTTTTGGGGGGGTCACACCTGGCAGTGCTCAGGGGTTACTCCTGGCTCCATGCTCAGAAATTGCTCCTGGCAGGCACAGGGGACCATATGGGGCACCGGGTTTTGAACCAATGACCTTTTGCATGAAAGGCAAACGCCTTACCTCCATGCTATCTCCCGGGCCCCCAAAATTTCAATGTCGTAAGGTTACTTCATTCTTTGTAACAGTTCTTCCATAAATTTTCTCCATAAATTCTCTCAGAATTTACTATAACTAACAAGAAAAAAATTGAGGCAATACCTTAGAGACCTCCTGTGCTAAAAGCAGTAGTTGCCCTTTTAAGTTCTTAGTTCCATAGGCTACTAGACTATTCTACCGTGCTTTTTTGACACAATAGAAAGAATAATCTCTGATTTCTAAAAGCATGTTCTTTAATTTTGTCTAAACCCTCACTAGCATGAGCCTTGAGGTTTTAGTTTATATTAACAATCTGTTCAAGATGTATAAACCTACACTGACATGCTCCTAAAAAATCCTCTAGTTCCTTTCTATTGCCTCATTCCAAAGGCATTCTCAAATACTTTGGCATTTTTTAAATATAGAGATACCAAAACCTGTGTTAATTGCATATAACTATGTAATAGGTTTCTATAAATTTGAAAATCAAAGCAATATCCACTGCCTTATAGTTTCTGAGAGTTGAGGCTCTAGACAGGTTATAACTTTGTCTATTTTGGATCTCACAAGTTGTCAGCCATGTCTGCAGTTGCATCTTTCAGTTGGATTCTCTTATCATCCCAATTGATAGTTTTCAATATCTAGAATTTACGGGACACTGCTTATTCAATTCACACAGAGCATTCTCTTTTCTCCTCTCTAAATTCTGTACACAACTCCCTGATCAGGTTTGAACTCAACAAGAGCAATTTGTTTTAGGATTGGCTCAAAACAAGTTATTAGAGTCTGGCATTAAATCTGCAAAATTCTTCAAAATTGCAATATAGGGAATTTATTTTATTTGTTACATTCACCATTTTCATGCATATTGCTCATACTCAAGGAAAAAGGATTTTATATAGGGCATAATTATTGATGTCCAGCTGAGAATTCTGCCTATAACAGTTTGGGGAGATCATTATTCCATTTTATTTTAAACAAGAAATTTATTTCAACAAAATCATTGGCTTGAGGGGAAAACTATATAGGATTTATTTATTTTAGAGTTTTTTCTCCTACTTAAAGACAAATTGCCCTAGATGTAACAACATTGTACAAAAAGAGTTATAAAACTGTCTGATTTTATAATGACAAATGAAAAACATTAAAATCCTCCAAATAAACAAGGTATGCAAGACTTTTTTATGATGTTCTTTTGTGTGGATGTTGTTAACATTGAGAGTAAAATAACTTACTGAAACATAAAGATAGAGCTAAATAAGCAAGCTACTAAGGGAGAAAAAGGGATTTTCACAAATTTTACATTTTCCTCTTCCCATTTCTATTTGGGGGGTTTATAAAGATGTATCATAAGTACTTTATTTCAAAAGTACAAAACGCTTGTATTCATATAGCAAGTAAGAAATAGGAAAAGAAAATACACAATGAAGAAAATGATATAGACTTAGGGTATAATAGGCTATAGTGACAACATTTTGTAGTTTTCCAACCATGGAGTCTTTTGCCTGAAAGAACAGAATTCAGAAGTAATAGGTTTCTTTCTTTAATAGACATCTCTGGTTGCCTTTGGGTCATGTCTTCATACTGTCTCCATTTTACTTTTCTAATTGTTCGTCAAGGCTATTTAATTGGTTTCTTGTTGAATTGAAATTTTGTTCTTCCTCATTGGTTTATATGAGTTGAGAGTAATAGGGGTTTCTTTTAGGTTGTGGTATAAGATTCAAATGATTTCTTTTTCTTCTATCACAGAAAGCCATGGACAGTTTTCACATAAATAGGTAAAATGCATATTGCATTTTATATTTATATTTAATATAAATAGGTATAATGCAATATTAAAATCACGAATACCCAGTGAAGAAATTACTTCCGTAGTCCACATGGAGATATTGGTCCACTTGAGGGAATAGGAACTAAAAATCCATATGCAGAGAAACTTGGCATAATTATGATCATTCCATGGGTCTGATCAGTACTTTTTTTGACTTGGTCAATTGTTATTGCCAGAGGTTTCCTTGGCAATAAGTTATGAAAGATTATTCAGAGATGCCTCTTTTCCTCTTTCAGCAGTTAAGTATTAGGTGATTTTGTTTTCTTGAGAGAATCCTCTTTGTCTGACTCTTGGAATCTTACAGAATTAATTACACTCACAAAAGCTCTGGTTTTTCATTTATAAAGGATATGGTTTGATGTCTGTGAGATACAGGGCATTCCTTACCTCCAGGTCTGGTAGAGATCTTGGCTTACAAATTAGGAACAATATTGTGACCCAGCATTTCCTTTAGCCCCATCAGGCCTCTGTCTTTGAATACCTGCTGACTTAGGTTGAAAAGCACACTGATTAGACCCTGGTGTCCTTTTCAGACTGAATGTTACTGAATCTTCTAAATATTTGTCATATAATATCAACTTGATTCTCTTCCTGCCCAAACTATTGATAGATAGTAAATGAAGACAACCTTGCTTTGAAACTATGCTTGGGTCTCCAGGGCTCTCCTTAATGCACAATACATAAAAATCCAATCTGCTTCTAAATATTACACCATTTCTGAGACATCTAAAACATATATTTATTTATTTAAAATATTTTATTTCAACATAAAATATGTATACACTTATGTACCCATTTTAATAAAATGCACTGTTTAAACAGTTATTGAAAGATTTAAACATCCATTAGCATGAATTCAGGTCAGGAAAATGAACTGAGAAAACTATTTATATATCCCATTTCCATCACAATTCCTCATTCTGTATCATCCATGTATAATTTATATACTATAATTTCATCTTGAAATTTAGAACTGCTCTAGGTCTTTAAAATCTATTCTAATATATTGTGGATTACTTCAACCTTTCATTCCAACTTCTGATATGTATGCGTCTATAGCCTATGAAACAAGGCTATTATCTAATAATGTTTCTCATAGTGTAGATTTTACTGACTATAAACTCATGAAAGAGTTCAACATCTTCAGTCATCTGTGCTCTGTAAATTAACATCAGTATCCAGTAATTAATTAATATAAGTAATATTAAACCTCATGTTCTGCCTCTCTGACAAGAAGGATATAAGTGATATGATGTTTTTCCCATGAAGTACATAACATTTGACTATCACTCCTTTATGATAACAGTAAACACCGATGTTCAATGTCTGCATACGTTAATTAATTTGGGCTGCAAAGTATTTGTTTTCTAATTTTTATGCAAGTTGGAATATTGGGATTTGCATACGGTTTATATATATCAGATAACATAAACTCTAGATATTTTTCTTCAAGCCTTAGAATTAGGCTTCAGGATTTTTTTTAAATTATGAAATAGATGTGCAAAGTCTCTTGTCTCTTATTTCATTTAGTATTTAAAGATATAGTAGCTTGCTTACTAAGATACCTTGGCATCATTCCTTTGTAACTTACTTAGAATCTTTCATGTTTATTTTTTATTTCTAATATGCTCAGCAAAATCCTCTCATAGCAGTTTCTTCTCATTGTGTGGTCCTGTGATGAAAGGTGCATTAGGGAATTAGCTTCTTTTTGTTTATGTTTGGGTGCCACAGGCAGTGTTGAAGGCTTATTGGGCTCTGCACTGAAGGATCACTTTTGGTTGTGCTTTAGGAACCATATGTGTTGTCAGAAATCAAATCAAATTGACAGCATACAAGGCAAGTGCCTTAACTTAAGAGGCTTAGTTGCTTCTTTTTTTATCTTTCCATTTTATTTTTTCACTTTTAATAAGATTATTCTTTAATTCAATCTTTGGGTGATAAAGTTAAAAAGTTGGTCATAATTGGGTTTCTCATACAGCACCAATCTTTTCACCAGTGAAAATTTCCCTTTCTCCCCTCTCTTTCTCTCCTCTCCTCTCTCCTCTCTCTCTTCCTATTCTTTTTTCTTGTAGACATTTTAGTTTGCAGTAGTATTACTAAGGGCATATCATGCTAATCACTTTACCTTCTTAAGGGATTTAGTTTTAATTTTTTTCTGGTAGCCATAATCAACAGTCAGATTATAGATTCTGCTAGTGAAAGAGACAAAACTCTTCTCAGTTTTAGCAACTGTACTCAAATTAGGTACAACGTTTTAAGCAATTAGCTATTGCTTTTTTTCAGGTTTTGGCTTCAAATCCTTCAGACATCTTGTATTTTCAGTCAGTTTTTGTCCATGCAATCAGTAATGATCTAACTTAGATGGGTCGTTGTTGGATATTTTCTATTTAGCGATTCATGGGGATACTCACTATATTGCAAAGCGAAGTTTGGTCCCATTATCAAGGGAAATCTGTTCCTATCCCCTTTTGGGGAAGTCTAGTTCCTGACCCTCTTTTTGCTCATTAGTACAACCCGAAGAAGTTCTCTTTTTACCAAATCTGCATATTTTCTTAATCTGACTCCTTTGTGCAGCAAATCACTCACTCTGTCACGTGTAATCCCATTTATGCATCTCCCTTTCTTGCTGCAGGTGTAGAATTCTATGTAAGATCAACCAGAGCCTCCAATAGGTACTCAGATTTTAGATTTTGGAGAAGACTCCTTTGGAAAGGTAGGTACTAGGTGCTAAATAAACATTTTTATTTTCTTATTTCACCAGGTGTGTGTCTTTGTTTCTCCCTTTGCCAGACTTCTGCAACACTTTACTTCATAGTATTACATTGTTTTTATGTTTTTGTTTTCTCTTATAATTGTGACCTTGATTTTCAAGTGGATATTTAGAAACATTATACAAAGTGCTGTAACTTTGCTTTAACTATATTTGGAACACCCTCCAATTAACCAAATTTTTTTTTTAAATTGGTATCAAGATGCTGTTTTCTGAAGTTCTGAATAAGTTTTCTCAGTTCTAAAAAACAAGCTATCTGTTCAGAGATGGTTTAAAGTAATGTCCCTTTGTTTTCCTAAAATTTTTAATAAATTAATTTAATAAATAAATTAGGTGAATTTATTTTAGGTAAAATTTAAAATTTAAATTAAATTTTAAATTTTTAAATTTATTTTAGATAAAATTTTTATTGAAAAATATTTATTGGAAGTCACATTGTTTTTTGCCCTGTTTGGATTTGCTTATTTTATTTGTATGGGGTAAGATCAGCTCTGCTCAGAGCTTACTCCTGAATCTGTGCTTAGGAATCACTCCTGAATGGCTCAGGAGATGATATGTATGGTATGTGGTGCCAGGGATTAAACCCTGATTGAGCAAGTTCAAGGCAAGAACCATTCCTACTGTACTCTCTTGGCCCCTTGGCAATTACATTAGAGTTGTGCCTCTGAAGATCAACCCTTGTGTGAATTTATTAATTATCTTGTACAACCAGTTTTTCTTCTTTTTTTGTATGTGTGTTTTATTTATTTTTAATATAATTTTTATTTTAATCATAGTGGTTTACATATCGTTGACGATAATATTTTAGGTACATGTTAACATAAAATCAGAGGAATTCCCATCACCGAATTGTCCTCCCTCCACCTCCGTTCCTGTCCTACCTCCAATATCCTCCTCCCTTAATTCTGGGGCTGCCAGAATAAGTGGTCCCCTCTAGGACTCATATTTGTTTACAATACAGGGGTATCTCCTACCTTGAAAATATGTCACGTTGACCCAACTTAGACCCCAGGTGATTAGACCCCAATTGTCCAGCCTTGAACCCTGGATCACAGACATAGAAATGACACACTTCTTCACAACAACCACAGGAAACAAATTCCAACCGGGGCATCCTTAATAGTGCTTGGATACCAACAAGTGCCAAACCTAATATGATACCCTGACAACGAGGAAAATGGGAACAATTGGACCTAAAAGCAAGTTATCCTACCTCACCAGCTAATGATAAGACAAAGTCAGAAGACTTGTCACCCTTGGATCTATCCAAATGCCAAGATCGCAATTTACAGATCACTGGCTGACAGAACCATGGCCAGACTGTATGTATCCTGGGACCAATAAAAAAAGCCCTAGTCTAGGGTGTGAGCTACGACCTGCATAACAACTATGACCCCTAGTTCCAGAGGTCTGTCTGAGACTATTGCAACGGAAGGGGACTTCTGGAAACATAACAAAAGACGCTATCCCAGGCTCCTTCCTAGGATCAGTTTTTCTTCTTAAAAATAAATTTCCATAGATATGATTATGAAGTAAGCCAGAAGAAAGAAAGATAAACCCACGATGATCTTACCTATCTGTGATATATAGAATAACTGGATGGGGAAATGTAATGTAGTAAAGGAGGAATGCCTAGATTACCCTTAACCTCAGAGGTTAGGGAGATGGACAAAGAAGGAAAGGAGTCAAGGAGGGTAAGAAAAACGAAGAAGAGAATGAATGGAGCCACAGGAGTAGGGTTTCAGTTATTTTGGGGATGTGGGAGAGTTATCTAGCAATAAATCCTGAGCACAGACTCAACAATACTAAAAGCATGGATCTAAGCTGCAGCCATCAACTTTAATGTGGCCATTAAGATGTCTGTCAGGGGTAAGAGGGTGGCAGAAGGGGAAGTGGATGATAGAGTATGGGAACACTAAGTGATGGAAGTTGACTCTGGTCACTGGACTTTTGCTGAAATATTAAATGTCTAAAACTTCGCTATTAATAGATTTGCAAATTAGTTTTTAAAATAAAAATATAAAATGGCATCTATCTTTATAAATGCTATTCTGTGTTCTATTTTTTACAGAGCTTTTTTGTTTGTTTATTTGTTTAGGGGGCACATGTGCTTACCCCTGGTTACCCAGGTTACCCCTGTGCTATTGGTGAATATGGAACTTTATATAGTGCAGGAGATAACTTTAAAGTCAACCTTATGCAAGGCAAGACCCTTACTTATTAATGTATCTCTTCAACTCCTATTTATAACAATACAAAAAAGGCAGTTGTTTTAAGAACATGAGTCCATCATCTGTACAGGCTGCTAATTCTTGAATAAAATTGATTTACAATCAACTCTTGCTTCTCAAATTTTGGCCTTCAAGAGATGAGTGCCTAAATTCTGTTATGTTAACAATTGTGCTTGAAGGTAATAAGAAGATATCACAACTATTTTATTCTGATTACTTAGTCTATACACCAAATAAGTGAACTGTCATATTTCATGTTAAATATCATTCTACATTAATTTATAAATATACAAAAAGAAGTCATTTTCTTAAATTAAAATTTATGTCCTTGGAAAAGGTCACATATCATATTATCTTGAACATTTATACAATATTACTATTGACCTCATGTTTTAGGTCAGCAGTGCAACTTTTAATACTTTTTAGGTTTTTTAATTCCTTGCATATGCTTTATTTATTAATTTACTCATTTAATTAATATTTAATAATAACTATATGTTAAGGACTATATTAGTAATTCAGGATACAACAAGTGATTAAAAACAAGATTTTTTAAAAATTTGCATACCTAAGGGAGCATAGAGATATTTAATAAACATTGTGATCTGGGGCTGAATAGAATAATGGGTAACGTGCTTGCCTTGCACATGTCTGACCTGGGTACCAAGTACCAGGTACTCATATATTTCACTGAGCTCTGCCAGGAAAGATCCTTGATCACAGAGACAGAAATAAACCCTGAGAACTGAGTACTATTGGATGTAGCTCAAAAGAAAACAAATTAAGATCAAAATACCTCAATATTTCTGGAAAATAAGAGTGGAGTTGGACTCTTTTATCCCCATCCTGGGAGGAAAGAACCACTGGATTGGCCCCCTATCCCTACCTGTTTTTTGCCAATAAAGAACTTAGGTCAGAGAGACTTCTTCCGGTTTTGGTTCCATGGCTTCTCTGCCTGCTTGCTGATACCCTGTTGTCTGCTTGCAGGTAATTTGTGGTGGAATTTCCCAACTCGGTTTTATCTCCCTAACCTGTGTGGATTATGTACTAGGTTGGCATTACTTCCAGACTGTATGAGGCTTTCTCTACATACTCAAGATTTTCACGTTATTCTTTTTAGGGTGAGGTGAGGCACACATGGTGGTGCTTCTGACTTGGTATTGGCTCTGCACACAGGAATCACTCCTGGTGAACTCATGGGACCATATGTTGTGTCAGGGATCAAACCTGGTTTGACTGCATGCAATTAAAACTCCCTATCTGTTGTACTAACACTCCAGACTATATTATAAATTTTTAAGATTGCTGATAACCTTATGAAGTGGATATCAGTAAAATTTCATACTCAAGAAAATTACTTCTTAGGGGCCTATATGTTTATACTATTATATTCTTTGCTAACAAGAATAGAAATATATGAGTATAACTGGGTATCATCCAATATGAATTTTAACACATATAGGACTTAAGTCCCTGCCACGAAGAAGCTTGTTTTTTGTTTGTTTGTTTGAACAATTTCTCTGAATTCAGAGAAAAATTTAATGCACACACATATACATACTTGAAATTTTAAGATACACACTTTCCTTATTCCTACATATCTGTGTTATTTTGGTTTACGAAAGACAATCATGCTTTATTATTTACTGGACTTCTTTTTCTTTTTTTTAATTGTTCCTGATTGAATTTCTTTAATAGAATGTACACCACCCTTTACAAAGGTATGTTTTTCTTCATTTTTTAATTAGTATATTTAAACATCTTGATTACAAATATGATTGTAGTTGGGTTTCAGCCATATAAAGAACACCCCCCCTTCACCTGTACAACATTCCCATCACCAATGTCCTAAATCTCCCTCCTCCCATCCCACCCCACCTGTACTCTAGATTAGCTTTCTAGTTCCCTCATTCATTCACATTGTAATGATAGTTCTCATAACTATCAGTGTAGTTATTTCTCTAACTGTGCTCATCAATCTTTGTGGTAAGCTTCACGTCATGAGCTGGACCTTCCAGCCCTCATCTCTTTTGTCTCTAAGAATTATTGCAAAAATGTGTTTTATTTTTCTTAAAACACATAGATGAGTGAGACTGTTCTGCATCTATTTCTTTCCTCTGGCTTATTTCACTCAGCAGAATAGATTCCATGTACATCCACATATAGGAAAATTTCATTACTTCATTTCTCCTGATGACTGAATAATATTCCATTGTGTATATGTATAGCCATTCATCTGTTGAAGGGCGTTTTGCTTGTTTCCAGAGTCTGGCTATTGTATATAGCACTGCAACGAATATAAGTGTAAGGAAGAATTTTTGTATTGTATTTTTGTGTTCCTAGGGATTATCCCTAGGAGTGGTATAACTGGATCATATGGGAGCTAAATTTCCAGTTTTTGAAGGAATATCCATATAGCTTTCCATAAAGGTTGGACTAGATGGCATTACCACCAGCAGTGAATAAGAGTTCCTTTTTCTCCACATCCCTCCAGCACTGCTTGTTCTCATTTTTTGTGATGTGTGCCAATCTCTGTGGCGTGAAATGGCACCTCATAATTGTTTAGATTTGCATCTCCCTGATGATTAGTGATGTGGAGTATTTTTTCATGTGCTTTTTTTTTTGCGACACAAAGAAGCTTGTAAGGTAAATCAAAAATCAATATTACAAGTACAGAAAGTGAATATTCCTTTCTCCATTTACTCTCCTATATCTTTTTACTTTCAATACTAGAAAGCTTGTGTCTATATATCTCCCAGTTTCCCTGATTACAGAAAATAAATTTGAGTGCTACTATAAGTAGACATATAATCAGACTTAAAGATTACTTCCAAATTATATTAATGATGCTTCAATTCCTTTTGCCTCATTAATCCCACTGGTTTTTACCAAAACTCTCATAATCAAAGAAAATCAAGACATATGATTTTATCCCCCAAATTATACATTGCTCTCCATTAATGTTTAGTAGACTCAGCAATTTAAATCTAACTGATAGTTTTGTGCAATAACCTCTTCTACCTTTCACATATCCCACATTTATTTTCTCAAAGAAGATTTAATATCCTTCTCTCTAATCTCATGATCATAGGATTTCTGAACTAACTCTCTTGGCACCTTTCTTTTGAAATTATGTTTTGACCTATGCATGTAAGACTAAACACAGTTAAGTATTTTGAATATATGAATTAAAAACTGAGATTGAAAGAGAAGCAGAAATAAAAAAGTGCAAAAAGTCACAGGAACACAGTTCTTAATATACTCTAATTAGGTAGTGATTTATATATATATTTTTTCAGATTATTTTCTCTTCTCAACTTTTACTTAAACAAATAATTTACATTTAAATTCATAATAGAGTTTTAAGCTTACAGTGATCAAACTGTGTGCCTTTACCACCAATAGAGTGTACAGATCCTTTGACCAAATTCTCAAGGTTTATTCTGACTTTCTAAACCCACTACTTTAGCTGGCTCAGTTCTTTTGGATGACTCTGGGTCTGTGAACACTGCATATTCGTTATTTCTATACTGTATTTATTTGTATGCCATGTATGAAAGAGATCATTCTTAATTTGTTCCTCTCCATCTAACTGACTTCATCCACTCTGAGATCTTCAAATTTCACCCATGCCCAGACAAATTTCATTATTTTATTCTTTCTTACAATGTACTAGCATTTCATTGTGTGGGGGACAAGTGGGTGTGCTCAAGTGGGTGTGCAAAGAAGTAAGCTTCCTGAGTATCTCATAATATATTGCATTCAGCTGACTTCCAACTGTCTGGTTTATTATGTTGCAGTTGACTTAGGTGAATTGGAAAGTGAAGGAGGCTTAAAATACCAAAATATCTCTGGAAAATAAGAGTGGAGTTGGACTCTTTTATTCCCATCAAATTAGAAATCACAGCAAGACTTTCTGTATAAGGGAATATATTTTAGCTTCCTTCTGCAAATAATTATTTCTTTTTCACTAACAGTTCCTGCTTCCTATTGAACTCACATGGAGACAAATTGCCTGACCATCTACTATTAAAGGATAATGTTATCTATGTTCTTTATAATAAATAGGCTGCTTTTATCTCATAAGACATAAATTTGAAATTTAGAGAAACAAAATGCAATTCAGAGGAAATACACTAAAAGCTTAATATAACTTGCTTAAATATGGCTTAGTGTTCTTAAATTGCTTCTACTTTTCTAATATAATATAGGCCCTCGAGAAAAATTCAATATGATAAATTGACTATGGGAAAATGTTGGATATTTTTATTTTGTTAATCGTTCTGCTCTTTGTGCACTATCAGGAGAGGATCTACTGTGGCATTTGAGTAGCAACCAAGAACATCAGTGAAAAATAACTTTAAAAAGAAATATTTCTAGGAGAAGAATTTCAAATCTCTTTACTTGTCTCTATAATTTTCTTGAATTTATCACAAGAGGTATAAATATGCATTCATTTATTTATAATAAATGGTAAGGATAGAAATTTGGTGATTTGAAAAGGACACAATTGAAAGGGTAATGGGGGGGCCTGGGAGATAGCATGGAGGTAAGGCATTTGCCTTTCATGCAAAAGGTCATCGGTTCGAATCCCGGTGCCCAATATGGTCCCCTGTGCCTGCCAGGAGCAATTTCTGAGCATGGAGCCAGGAGTAACCCCTGAGCACTGCCGGGTGTGACCCAAAAACCAAAAAAAAATTGAAAGGGTAATAGGCATTCTAGAAATATATATGTCTCCATACAAGTAACAATGTATAGATATTGAAAGCAGCATTTGTGGGGGGAGACAAAAATATTTCTGTAAATGTTAAAAGTCCAGAAAATTTTAATGCTTGCTCAATAGGTTCATAAAAGCAGGCTGTATATATAGGCTTGACAGAGAAGACTTTCAGTCACCAAGACTATTTAGGCACTTACCATTGTAGAGTACTTAATCTGCCAACATTATAAATCAAATTTAATTCTTAGATATGTCTCTAGGGCAATTGGAAACCAATTATTCTTTAGGTAGTTGGATGATTTTATTGCACAGAAGTCCAGGAGGCCAAGGCTGCAGGGCTGCAGAGACCCAAGGCTGCCAGGGCCTGGTGCTGCAAGGGTCACAGGGGTCTGTGTGGCCCTTCTGCCAAGTAGGGCTTTGTGCTCACCTAGAGACACCAACATGTAGAGATCCATCTGAGAGAGAAAGAGAGGGGAGGGAAGAGAGAGGAGAGGGGGAATAAAAAAAAAGAGGGAGGGAAGGGAGAAAGGAGAGGGAGAGAAGAGACAGAGGAAAGGGGGATAAAGAAGGACGGAGAGGGAAGAGAGAGAAGAAACAAAATATATCTTTTATTCCTCCTATAATCTGAGGAGAGATGGAGAGTTAGATGGAAATTCACCTGTCAGAGTTCAGAGAAGATTAGATGCAAAGCAGGCAGCATTGCTCTTGATGCTTTATCTCTGCACCCGACCCATCCAAAGCCAGCAGACACTGCTCTGCTCACTATTCTGCCGCCCCCATCCATCCCAACAGTCCAACTTTCTCTTTTTACACCAGTATGACAAGGGGTCATGTCCAGGGGTCGTGTCCATGTTCAATACTCATTACAGTGCGGGTATCCAAGGAATTTGTCCAAGTCCAACTGCCATAATGTTGCAACATTTAGAATGAGGAGAGAAACAAAAGCTTGCCTCACTGAAATGGAGATGTAAACTATTCTATAGAGATCGACTTTTCTTGTTCTCAATGCTTTTGTTGACATAACCACCCATCAACTTCAGAAATGACAATTTTATGTTTGTGACTACATGCAATATTTTCACCAGAGAACGCATTTCAGAGTAAATGTGCATCACAGGGCTCACGTCCATGGCATTTGCTGAACTTATCATTTTTGTATATCAGAAAAAGTCTGTCAATCTCTGAGAAAGCTGAAATGAACTACCAAAAATGGTACAATCATATGAGTTAGAAAAATATTTTGGAAGTATTGTGATTTTGTCTTAAAAATGTAAGATGGACTTTTGCAGCTAGTGAGGGTGCTGCATCAAAGAATTTAGGTCTAAGAATCAGGATGTGGAAATGGGAATGACTCATATGGAAATTGTACCTAATTATAATTAACAGTGTCAGCTCCCTTTTTCTGAAACCACTAATTTAGAATGCCAATTTCTAATGGAAAGAACTATTTATTTGAGATGTAAAACAATAATTTCACTAAATTATAATTTGACCTATACCAGGTGATTTAAGGATCTTCTTACCTTCCCAGTAATATCCAAGGCATGTAATAATTATTATGGCCAAAGTGATCAATCCTGATTATGAGGAAAAACTTTATTACTATAATTCAACAAACATGATGGAGATCACTGTATGTAAAATATAGAATTTTTTACGGGATTTCTCTTTGCAATTTCTTGACTAGTTGTAAAAGTTAGTAAAGATCTGAAAAAAGGTAATAGAATGATATAAAACAATTGCTTTTAGCAATTATAACTTTTAGCAATGAGGAGCTAGTATTTATATAAAAAACACAACACATAACTACTTACTTAAAGTGAACTTGAGTGGATAGTAATAGAATGATTTTAGAAATATCTACTGTAGCTTCAAATTCTCACAAATAAAGCTACAATAGTGTCTCAGATATTATATATTATATGTTGCCTTATATGTAACCAAAATATGTTACATAAATTTGCTTTGCCTTGCATGTGCATTTATCCTAGGTGTGTATATGCTATATATTTACTATATGTAGAATAGTTCACTAAATTATAGATTATGGTTATTAACATTTCTAAATTACAGAATTGGGGAAAGTATACAAGTTTCATCATTTGTATGAAAATGGTTATATTCTTTTAACTATAAGGACCACATTATCATATGTAAAAATTCAGATATGTTTAGGGATGTTTATCTTACTTGATATCATTTATTAAGAAATCTTTTCAGGAACTGGAGTTAAAGTACAATGAGTAGGGTATTTGCTTTGCTAAAAGTCAACCCGAGTTAAGATTCTCAGCAACACATATGATCCTCCAAGCCCACTAGGAGTGATCCCTGAGTACAGAACTAAGAATAAACCTTGAGTAACTTTGGGTGTGTCAAAGAAATCAAAATCTTTTTTTATTGGGTTGGTTTTATCATTGATTTTTTTGGTCATATATTCTCTAGAAAAAATAGAGGAAAAGACCCTCAGGAGCCAGATAGTACAGTAGCTAAAGCTCTTACGCTTCATATGACTGATATGGAGTTAAACTCTGGCACCTTATATAGGCTTCCACATACCACTATGAGTAATCTCTGAGTGCAGGAGAAAGCTCTGAGCACAGTTGGATGTGGTACAAAAATCACACTCCTCCTCCCCTAAAATACAAGAAATGTCTTTCAGTTAGCATCTTTTCCATGTTGCAACTATCTTTGTCTTTTCATTTTGTTTACTGTAATTTGTGATCATATAAAAGTTTATAATTTAGTGTTGCATTTACAATTTTTTTATATTTTCTATAATTCTGACTTTTATGTTTTGCAGTTGTAAAAATACAGAATATCCCCATTATATAAGAAATACTAAGAATAATATGTTAAAAATACAATGTGCTAGAACCATGACCGGGCAGTATGTATTCCGGGACCAACAAAAAAGCCCTAGTCTAGGGTTTGTTCTACGACCTGCACAACAACCATGATTTCTAATTCCAGAGACCTGACTGAGGCAATTGCAACTCCATGGGTCTTCTGGAAACATAATGAAAGATGATATTCCAGACTCCATCCGAGGTTCAGCACAAGGGCCAAGACCACCAAACACAGAAGACAGATTAAAATGACACTGAGGAAACTGAACTCCTAAAATCACAAAGAAAGACTTCATCATAAGTTCCACTCCTTGACCTGTGCAGAGACTGAGATCTCTAGATATAGAGGTCTGATTTTGTCATCCAGATCGGAGCAAAAGTCTCCCATACAATACAAAAGCACCAAGAGGAGAGTAAATGAACTTGAAAAACTTCTATAGACAATCCCATGACAATATATTCCAAGGTTGGAGATCTCTGTATCTCTTAGGCCAAGGGGATTCCCTTTTCGAATGACCTCAATATTTACTGTGCCTATGCAGGAGTAAAAAAGAAAGAAAGAAGAAAGAAAGAAAGAAAGAAAGAAAGAAAGAAAGAAAGAAAGAAAGAAAGAAAGAAAGAAAGAAAGAAAGAAAGAAAGAAAGAAAGAAAGAAAGAAAGAAAGAAAGAAAGAAAGAAAGAAAGAAAGAAAGAAAGAAAGAAAGAAAGAAAGAAAGAAAGAAAGAGAAAGAAAGAAGAAAGAAAGAAAGAGGAAGAAAGAAAGAGAAAGAGAGAGAAAGAAAGACAAAAAAGCAAAAATAATATTTTTTTTCTTTTTTTTAATCTAGTTTTTGTCGATTTCTTTGTTTTGGGGTGGATATTGAAGTAGTTGTTCACTTTTTTATTTATATATTTACTTTTTCTTTCTTCTTTTCTCTTCTTCCTTTTTGCTCTCTGTCATGTTTTTTATCTCAAGACCATATCTTTATTGCTGTAGTGCTCACTGGATATCTTATTTGTTACTTCTTTTTGAATGGTTGTGGTGTTTCACACTCCTTTTTCCCCTCGTCTCTCAAACCGAGGATGAGAGCCTCTAGAAGGACTCTGCCCATTGTCGGCGTAGTTGATTTTTACCCCATTTTATTACTTATCTCTTCCTCAAATAAAACCACATAACTTGAACTATCTAGTCCCACCTCCCAATTAGAGGGGGAAGTAATGGAGGTACCAAAACTAAACAGTTATAAGATCACTAAGTAATAAACTAGACACAGAGGGGACCACTCATTCTAGCACCCCCTGGAGTGAGGGTGTAAGATATGGGAGGCAGGATGGGAACGGAGGTGTAGGGAGGACAATTCGGTGAATCAAGAATTCTCCTGATTCAATGTTAATATGTACCTGGAATATTACTGTGAATGATATGTATGCCACTATGATTAAAATAAAAATTATACTAAAAATACAATGTGCTACTCTGAAATCAATAAATGAATTTCTTCAAGAATACAACCAGTAATATAAAAAGTTTTAAGATAATGCCAAATAATGAAACAATATAAGAATATCTGTGAACAGGGAGAAAGACAAATATAATTTATTTAACTTACTATTAACAAATTATGTAATCAAATTACTGAGAACTCTCAATTAGACTGTGAGAACAGTAAATTCTACTGTTTAAACACACATAATCATAGTGAGAGGCACATTTAAAGTGCTGCAAAATAAGATATTTATATGTCTTAGATTAAGGTAACAGGAATACACACACACATATATAAATAATACTATATAATCGCTAATACATTGATAAAATAAAATACTATTTAAATGTTATTCCTGGAGGAGGGGAAAATAAATGTTACTCCTATATAAGTGATATAGGAGATAAATATATTTAATATATTTCTATGTTATGTTAGTATATGCTAGAATTATTATTGTAATACATATAAATTATGGGAAAGTGTAATTGGGAGCTAAGTATCAAATTGTGTACTTTTCTATGTATCCTCTCAAGTGAAACCACATTTTTTTAAAATTGGGTTATTATTGGGCTTCATTTTCATTATCTCTATCTCCCGCAATCTGTGACTGACATATAGAGAATACATTAGTCATGTTCTGGTTGAAAGTGACAATTTCAATACATATGAAAATTTTAAAGCGACAACACATTCCTTTAATGAGTTTAGATAGGAAGCAAGGATGGATGCCATAGCAGCTCATGAATCAAAACATGAGTAGCAAGAGCCTTGTGCCCCTAATTGTGTCTTTTATTCTGTGTTTTTATGGAAATACATTTATGCCCTCATCAATGTTTGTATGTATGAGAATATGCATGACTATATATTCTCTTGTACTCACATCACATGCACATATACACTCTTCTTTCCACCTTCTTACAAAAAGTAGTGGATAATTCTGACCCATTTGTTTATCTTGGGAGGAAGGAAGGACCCTATGATCTCTTTGGCTCAGAATAGAATTAGGAAGCCTTGCAATATTTAGGTAACAGAAATAAGTGAGAATCTCAATTCCATAAGCAAAGAAGGAACGTGAGAACAGTCTATTTATATATTATCTTGTTTTTTAAATTAAAATGAAATGCAAAAGTCATATGGCTTAGTAATTCAATAAATAGAAAGGAGAAAATCCTCCTCTTTTCTTTCCCATACTATAAATAAATTGTCCTTATTCTTTTTTTTTTTTTTTTTTTTTTTTTTTTTT
>PVKC010014378.1:0-22182 GCA_004027635.1 Crocidura indochinensis | reverse complement strand
AATAAATATGCATAACTAGTTAGACCTTTAAAAAAGATAGTCTAGAAATATATGAAGTGCAGTTATGAGGAGAGATAATTATAATACTCTAGAAAAAGATGATGTTTGCTTAGGCAAGGCTGGTAGCAGAAAACATGGTGAGAAATGGTCATGCTTTGAAAGTAAGTAGCAAAATAACAGAAGTTCTCAATCATGATTCCCATGGCCATGGATAAAGAAAAGCCTAGGGGACAGAGAACTGCTGTGGCATAGCACTAGAGAGGCACTGTGACAGATTACAGAGCAGCAAGTCCTAACAAATGGATAACATTTACAGGCTTCTAGCTGAAAATTTCAGATTATGCAAGTATACACTGAATAGAGAAAGTCATAGGGACAAGACTAGACTAGATTACATATTCAGGGAAATAGGCAAATGGTGCAGGAATAGGATGAGAATGTTGTAATCTGAAACCGACATCAGGAAACTGGTCAAATGGTACCTTCTATAGGTAAACGGAGAGGCCAAAACATTGGAGGACTCAGACTCATCTACTTAAAATGGTTAATAGACTTCAGTTTCTTAAGAATCTGATTTTGTCTACAAATCTCTTTTGCAACACTCAAGAACCCATAAACTCAGGAATAAGTCCACTTCTGTGCTAATATCATTAACTGCATGGGGAAATGCTACAGAAACAGCAGATTATGAAAATTGTCATGGTGGAAAATTTGTCTAATTTGGACCTCACTGAAATACCCATTCAAATCTAATGAATATTAAAAAGTGGCATGAAGTTTAGGAATGAGATCTGAGCAAGAGGTGCAAATGAGACTAATTAAAAGATAGGTAGAGGAAAAAACAAATAATATAAAAAGAATGTTCCAGGATTTTTTTTACTAAATTAAATAAGGTAATTTAGTGCCATTGCCTGGCAGCACAATGATTTAATTTATCTACTCTATCATAAATTTAAGGTTAAGACTGGCAGCAATGTCTGTTGTAGAAAAAATTTATAGATAAATTGCCTATACCACCAGGTGTGGGGTCAAGATGGTCAACCAGAAACTATTTTGTGAGTCCTCCTGTGGCATCAGCACAAAGAACTCAAAATCTGAACTGAACACAGCATCCTTTTGGGGATTGTAAAAAAAATTCACTGGGGAAAACAATTATCACCTCAGGAAGACTCAACTCAATGTCACATTAAATTGCAGACAAATGCAAAACTAAGAAATTCTTCTGTGTAAGGGAATGAAGAAGCATAGAATGAAAGAGAAAAGTGACCAGATATAAGCTGCCAATTTAAGTTGGAAGAGTGCTGAATGAAAACCAATTAACAAAACTTCATGTTCTTTGCTTCACCAAGACAGTCCTACTATCCCGGTTGACTGGCCATACGAAGAGACATATGTAACATACATACATGCATGGAAACATACATGACATATTATTTGAGGGTGTTAAGTGTTTAGATTTTGAATAGAATTAATTTCTATTCTTGAACTCACTGAATTCTAAAGCGCCTCAAAGCTTGTTAAACATAACAAATACTGCAACTGCACATACAACATAACTTATCTCAAATGAGTCCCATCCAGAAGGGCTGCAGCTTTGGGTGTTTCTTGACAGAGTCACAACATCAGCTTTGTCCCCAAAAGGACAGAGCCTCAGTCCACCTTACAGGTTTGAGATACATTTTGAAAGCTTCCTTTTAGTGTCAGCTCACATTGAAATGGAAGGACTGGCTCTCGATATGAAGCTCAACACATAGTGTGGTGATTTTAGATAGAAAGATGACTACACTAACTATCATGACAATGTTAATGAGTGAGAGAAATAGAATCCCTGTTTTTAATACAGACAAGATGTTGAGAAAGAGGAAAATGGGGAGCATTGGTGCTGGGAAAGTTGCACTGGTGACGGTTGTGTTCATTTTATAATGGAAACCCAACTATAATCATGTATGTAATCATGGTACTTAAATAAAGAAAAAAACATTAAAAACTATTCAGATAAATAATAGCTGAAGACATTTGTTACATCTGAACCAAGGAATAGAAAACTGTCTCCTACCAAAAACAAAAACCATACACACAAAGTGGCAAAAATAAGCAAAGATTTTATAGAAAATTTGCAAGAATTTTCTTTTACTCAATAATTTATATGTACTTTAATCATCCTAACTTTACTAATGAAAAGCAGATTAATTGGATTGATCTAGAAAAAAATAAGCCTTATACATCCTATAGAAACAAGTAGAATAGGAGTAAATAAATAAATAGGAAAACAGAAAAATATTCCTTATTCATGCCTTGGAGGAACTGATATTGTGGGTGTTATTTTATTGTTTTTGTTTTTGTTTATTTTCCTTTTGGGGGTACAACAAACAGGGAACAGATCTTACTCCTCACTCTATTCTCAGGAATCACTCTTCATGGGCTTATGGAACCATCTTAGATGACAGAGAACTGAGATTAAGATGACTTCATGCAAGTCAAGTTCCCAACACACTGTACTAACATTCCAGATTCCCTGAACTGACATTGTTAAACTCGCCATCTTACACAAGCTTGAACCATATACATTTGCTTAATCCTCACTAAAAAATAAAAAAATTTAAAAAAAAATGCCAATGACACTTGTGAAGGACCCGAAGTGTACCACGGAGTGATGAGTTCAGTTAGAGAAATAACTACACTGACAAATATCATGGTAACGGTAATGAAAGAAATAGAATGCCTGTCTTGAATACCGGCAGGGAGTAGGGGAGGAAGATGTTGGGGGGGGAGGGGCAATGGTGGCGGGAAGGTTGCACTGGTGAAAGGGGGTATTCCTTTTTTTTGGGCGGGGGGGGGGGTCACACCCAGCAGCGCTCAGGGATTACTCCTGACTCCACACTCAGAAATCGCTACTGTTAGAGTGACAATTGTCACTCTAATCGACTCTAAATGTCGCTTGCTTTGTGTACTGCTAAGAAATGTTATAATATGCTACAATCTGGGTGCTTGAGGGACAAAGTAATTTTGCATGTATTTTCTTTTATTTTTCTTAATGTTTTTTGGCTGAAAATTCAAAATTAAGGTGTAAAATTCAAAATTAAGATGTCAGCAAGGGGATTTCTTTTGAGAAATCTGTTTATGGGTGATTGTCTTCCCACTGTAACTTCACCTTGTCCTTTTTCTTTGCATCTTTGCCTTCATAAAATTAAAAATTAAAAAAATAAGTAAAAGCCATAAAATCTAAGGAATAAGACCGAGATTCTTTGTATTTCTGGGTTTGAGCTATTAAAAAAAAAAAAAAGAAAAGAAATCGCTCCTGCAGGCTCAGGGAAACATATGGGATGCCGGTATTCGAACCACTGTTCTTCTGCATGCAAGGCAAACGCCTTATTTCCATGCTGTCTCTCTGGTCCCAGGTATTCTATTTTATAACTGAATCCCAACTACAAACATGTTTGTAATCTGGTACTTAAATAATTATATTAATTTAAAAAAATAAAATAAAATTTGTAGATTTCTAAAACTCCAATAATAAAGCAATAATCAAGGAAAAGATTATGAGATATATTAAATTTAATACCTTTAACCAAAACATAAAATTGATGGAAGAAAACAAAGAAATAATTGTTCAGAATATGGACCTATAAGATATTTTCAAATTTTGCTTCTATTTGCAAAAAAAAAACCTGGACTGAAATTTAAGGACACCACAATGACCAGGATTAGTATAACACAGTATTTGCATAGTATAAATCACTGAAAACCACAATATATAAACTACTTACCAAGCTTTATAATAAGAAAACAAATAACCCCTTTAAAAGTGATGAGAAAAAAGTCTGGAGCAATAGATCAATAGGTAGGGTATTTGCCTTGCACAGAACTAATATAGGCTTGTTCCCTAATACTTAATATGGTTCCCCAAGTTTGCCAGGAGTAAACTCCGATCATAGCCAGGTGGTCCCAAATTTTTTTCCCCAAAAAGGGGTTGGCATATAGACCATCAGTAATAAAAATGTTCATTATTTATCATCAGGGAAATGCAAATAAAAATTATAAACTATTTTACCAAGCCAGTGAGTTATCTCAAATTACTTGAAAGCAGATATTCATAGTGATATTCATATTGTATTTATATATATATCCATATATTCATGGTGATATCATAAAAAAGTACTCTCATTCACTATTGCTAGGAATTTGTCTGTTGGGTCATTATGAAAATATAATGGAGATTTTTCAAAAAAAATTCAGAATAGAATTTTATCTGACCCAAAATTCCACTTATTGAAATCTCTCAGGAACAGAAAATATTAATTTTAAATGCATATGCAAAAAGATGCATGTACAGTTATGTTTATTGCAGTACTTAGTAACATAGCCATAATATAGAAATGACCCAAATTTTCATTACAGCTAAATGTATAAAAATTTTTGTTGTGTATAAACATTGGAATATTGCATAGCTATAAAGATCAATGAAATCTTGCAGTTTGCTACACCATGAATGGAAGGTATCATGCTAAGCAGAATAAGTCAGGGAAAATGACAATTATCACATGATCTCACTCATCTGTGCTATATGGAGAATCAGAACAAAGGAACAGACAGTATTAATAATGACAAACCATTGGTCTTACATGAGACAGCAGATTACCAGAGAATGGGAATAAAGAAAAATGAAGACAGGGGCCAGAGCGGTGGTGCAGTGGTAAGGCATTTGCCTTGCATACTGCTAACCTAGGATGAACTGTGGTTCGCTTCCCTGGCATCCCATATGGTCCTCCAAGCCAGGAGTGATTTCTGAGCGCATAGCCAGGAGTAACCCCTGAGTGTCACTGGGTGTGGCCAGGAAACCAAAAAAAAAAAAAAAGAAAGAAAGAAAAAAAAAGAAAAAGAAAGGAAAAGTTAAATAATGAAAAATGAAGACTAGAAGTCTAGAAGTGGTGTCAAGATAGTGGCAAAGGATCTTGGGCAATATGATTATGGTGAAAATGCTGTCACTTTGTATATCATACATTATTATAACTATGATCCCTTAATTAAACTATTAAACTATTAAAAAATATTTTAAGAAATTAAATTAATTGGATTGGAGAAATATGACAATGGGTAGGTTACTTGCCTTAGAAGTGACTGACTTGGGTTTGATCCTAAGCACGCTAGGTGGTCCCCTGTAATGCAAGGAATGATCTTGAAAGAAGAGCCAAACAAAAGCACCATTGAGTGGGGCCTCAAAGCAAAAGCAAAAACAACAAAGAAATTGAGTTAATAATGGCTGTAGTTTTGCCAGCTGTGTTGGTATAGATAAAGAATAGAATTTAGAATGCAAAATATTTACTAGAAAAGACAATAGATGGAGATTTGTACTGACAAATTTCAAAATTTAAACAGGGAACTCAGTAGAAAAGTCTTTTCTTGAATGGAAATAAATAGATATGTAACAACAGCCTAGTTTAGCCATCGACTTCATCCACTGGATCATTTCAAGAAGTTCAAAGCACATTCAAAAATGATAAAGATCTCAGGACCGGAGAGATAGCATGGAGGTAGAGCATTTGCCTTGCATGGAGGACAGTGGTTTGAACCCCGGCATCTCATATGGTCTCACAGAGCCTGCCACTAATGATTTCTGAGCATAGAGCCAGGAATAACCCCTGCGCGTTGCTGGGTGTGACCTCAAAAAACAAACAAAAAAGGTAAATCTAGGGGCTGTTGATTAACCAGACTCCTAACTATTAGGATGTTTTTTTCTCCTGGAAGATTATTTTTCATGAAGTATTACAAAGTACCTTTTTTAGTATTTTATTTATCTAAGACATAGGGTTCATTGTTTCCACATACTTACACAAATATCTCCAAAATGTGGTTTTTGCATATCATTTTTATAAAAACTAGTTTTTATTTTTATATTTTTATGTTTTTAAAAAAAACTAGTTTTTAAATTTTGATGAATAATATATTTACATTTTATCCTCTATAATCCCTTTTCACAAATTAGTCTATAGTTCATAAAATTCTAATTTTCTGGTTATTTTCTAGGTTTTGCCTATTTGTCAATTTTAATAAACCTTAAATTTCAGATGAGAACAGTTGATTAGACCTGGTTGAATAGATAAGCTTAAGGGACAAAACATGCATAAGATTTATGTCAAAAATTGAAAGAGATCATTTTTTTAACTGAACTGAGTAAACCTAGTCTGATTTGCTAGAAGAAAAAAATAGTACTGAAAAGTGGTGGTGGGGGCAGTAGTTGGCTTTGGCTTCAGTTTGGACTTAAAAAGCACCATTTTGAACTGAACTAAAGTGAGTGAGCCCAGGCAGGACAGTGGTTGCTCCACTTTATTCTGTGGCCATGCATTTCTTCAAGTCAAGGATCCCCACCACTATGCATAAAAAGAGTACAGCACTACAAAGGTTACATGGTAAAACAACACACAATCCCACCACTCCTTATGACTAAAGATGCAGGTTCTAAAAACTTAAATACATAGCTCACTGCTATAACTAACCTCTCTGATCAGAACTTTAGAGAGGAAATGTTAAAGCTGCTCAAAATACTCAAAGAAACCATGAAGTGGACAGCTTTCAAGACGATATGAAAGCAAAATGAGAAAACTTCAAACAGAAATATTAGGACTGAAAAACATGGTAGGTGAAATGAGAACTTAACTGGAAAAACTTAACAACAGAGTACCAGCTGCTGGGGACAGAATCAGTGAGCTGGAAGATGAGTTGCATAATGCAGCAGAAGAAATTAGAAGAGATTTAAAAGATGAAGCAGATGAAAAATATCTTCAAAATAAGAGGACATACAACAATAGACAGTAGGGATAAATTTAACAGGAACAACATATGAATCATTGGGGTCCCAAAAGGCCAGAAACAAAACCCCTATAAAGAAGCAACAGTCAAATACATAATTGCTGAGAAATTCTCAGAGTCGAAGAATACTTGTTCTCATATCCTCAATGCCTGAAGATTACCAAATAAAAGAGATCAAAACAAAGTCATTCCAAGGCACATCCTAGTTAAAATAATGAAAACCATAGAGAAAGAATACTGAAAGCACCAAGATAAAAAGGGAAATTACATACAAAGAAGCAAATTTAAGTTTTGCAATAGATTTATATAAAAGCAATCCTCCAGATCAGAAAACAGTGTGGGATATAGTAATAAAATTTAAATTGAGCTCCCATCTGATCTAGTAATTTCATTCCTAAGGATATACCCTAGGAACTTAAAAACAACATCAGAAAAACCCTCTGCATTTCTCTGTTCATTACAGCACTAGATACAATAGCCAAGATATGGAAACAAATGCTCAAGAACATCTCTGAGTAAATAGAGAAACCATGGTATATCTATATAATGCAGTACAATCTATACAATACAATGGCATGCAGCTGGTAGGAAAAATGAAATTCATTTGGAACAATAAATTTCAAAAAAACCAAAATTCATGAAATTTGCTAATATGTGGATGTATATGGAAATTATGCTTGAGTGATATGAGTCAGAGAGAGATAAATAGACATAGAATAATCTCACTTACTTATGGGATATAAGAAACATAAAAGATAGTATGGTAATATCCAGAAACAATGCAGATGAAGGTCAAGAGGACCACCACTCCATGGTAGAAATCTTGACACAAAGTAGGAGTTAGAGTTGAGAAGTGTCCACTATGACAATATTAGTTGGAACTGATCACTCTGGAAAAGAACTGGGTCTAAAAAGGGATAAAGTGACATGCATTGTACCCCTTTATTAACAATTGTGTAAAGCAAAGTGTTTAAAAAAAAGGGAAGAGAGAGGATGAGAAAGAGAGAGATAGAGAAGAGAAATTCCTATTCCAGAGACAGGAGAGAAAGGATGGATGGAATACTGGGAACATTGGTGGTGGAAAATGCTGTACACTCTGTACATTCTGTACACGCTGTACATTCTGTGATTGAAACTCAAACATAAACAATTTTGTAACTAAAGTTTAAACAATTAATTCTATATATAAATGATTTTAAAAGAAATTCCACATAGCAATTACTACAGATCTGTAACAAAAAGGCAATGATAAAAACAAAAGCCTAAATTTTCTCCAAGATATAAATTTGTATCCATAACAAATGAGTTATATCAAAAATATCTGCACTTTCATATATAGAAAGTATTAACCAAAGTATTGCATATGTAATAAGTTTATTGCTTTATTTAAATTATAAAAATTATAGCAACCCGGGGGGGTAAAGGAGGATGTTATGGGATGCATGCTGGGAAAAGGGGTGGAAGATAGACAACAATTGGCAGTAGGAATGCCCCTGATTCAATGTCACTATGTACCAAAAATATTACTGTGAAAGATTTGTAATTCACTTTGGTCAAAACAAAAGTTAAAAAAAATTAAAGTTCAATGTTAAGATATCAGCAATAGGACTTATGTGAGTTCTGTTTATGGGTGATAGTCCTTCCATTGTAACTTTACCTTGTCCTCTTTCTTTGCATCTTTGTTCTCATAATTAAAAATAAAAAAAATTAAAAAAAAATTAAAGTAATATATCATTAATACAGTACTCCAAATAATTATGTTTTATTATAAAATACTATTAATATAAACATTATATCTGTATCAAATGCTCATTTACTCAATTGTTTACTACAAAAACCACATCATATACTTTGATATAAAAATGACTAAATTTAGTTATGTTTAATAGGACAATGATTGTACTATATTCTTAAAGAAAATTAAATTATCTTTTTTTAATCTTTTTTAAACATGCGCTTTACAATGTTGTTCTAAATATAGTTGTTTTAGGCATTGAGTGTTCCAAAACAAATCCCACTATTAGCATGACCTTCCCTCATTATCTCATTTCCCACCTTACCCCTAAGATTATCCTTTTAGCAGGCACAGTAATTTATGATATTTGTTTTGTTTTGTTTTGTTTTGTGGGCCACACCAGTTTGATGCTCAGGAGTTATTTCTGGCTATGATCTCAGAAATCGCCCCTGGCTTGGGGAGACCATAAGGGACACCAGGAAATCAACCACAGTCTAGTCTAGTGTGGGCAAGGCAGATGTCTTAACTCTAGCACCACCTCTATAGCCCCTATGATGAAATATTTTAAACATATTTATATTTTGTAGATATATAAGTACATATCTATAAAATATTTTTCTTTGTTGCAACAAATCATTAATGAATTATTGAAAAATGCTTTGATAAAATAAAATTTTGAAAATTGTTATATCTCACAATTGTGTCATTAAAGTCATTGAGGGTTTACTGAGCTGTTTGTCACTTAGTTGAGCCTTCTGTACCATTATTTTCATTTATTGAGCTTAGTTGACTTCTATGCTATTTTTCTATTAATTTGCTTTGTTTTTACTGGAATGTCAGTGTTGTGGAAATTGGATGTATTGTGTGACCATATAAATGGCCACACTCTCTAGGATCACCAGAATGTAGACTGAAATGATTCTCCCTCCTGCTCCTTCTCCAGAGGACATCCCAGAATTTTCAGCCAGAAGACCAGTGTATTCATGAGTTTTAGCAGCTTGACTTGCATCTCCTCCAAGACAAGTAATAAAGATGTGAAGCTGGGTGATAGCCATGGGATGTGAGAGAAAATAAAATTATCTTAATTTGATATAAAAAATGCTGCCTTAGAAATAATAAGAAAATTTTTGTAGCTGCCAATAAAGGCATCCAAAAATATTTGTCAATGCTTGTTTCCTAGTGCTTTCATCCTTGTAAGTGCCAATCAGTCCATTAAATTGGTGATGAGGAGGGAAGGGGAAAGGGTTCTTGGATCACAGAGCAAATATAGTTCACAAAGATCATAAATCCTTGAAGATTTATTTACCATATTTCATGGAGATTTATTTACCATATTTCATGGAGCCTCCATTGCATATTTCCTAAAATCTGGATGTATTTATAATCAAAGGCACCATAGGTTCTATGATGTTTGTTAAATTACATTGAATGAATTTTTATCTCTCTAGCATGGCAAAACATTTAATATTAAATAAAATTCTTTCTTCACAGTTACCAGATAGAAATACAGACAGCAGACTTTACCATTGGTAAAGTAAGTTACAGGGAATTCAGGCATGAGATTATTCAGAGCAGCTACCAAAATCAATGATATCAAGTCAAAGCAGGTTGATGTTCAGATAAATATTACAAGGCACCAAAAATGAAATGCACGGACAGTGGTCCAGAGAGATAGCATGGAGACTTGCATGCAGAAGGAAGGTGATTAGAATCTCGGCATCCCATATGGTCCCTCCGAGCCTGCCAGGAGCGATTTCTGAGCGCAGAGCCAGAAGTAACCACTCAGCACTGCCGAATGTGAACCAAAAACCAAAAGAAAAAAAAATGCAGGGACAGAGAGACAGTACAGGGACTAAACACTTTCCAAGCTAGCATTATCCCACTAAGCACCTGATGTGATCCCTAAGCACAGAGGTGTGAGTAAGTTCTGAGTACTTCTGGATGTAAGAAAATTCCTCTCCCCCATCTAGAGATGCAAAATATTTGGACACATCTGAGTGTCATGAGATTTACACAGTAAAATCTTACTTATGTGTATGATGGTCTATGAATAAGTTCAGTAGATCATTCAAACTTTAAGACTCATGCATTTTGATTAAATTATTATTTATGTCAAATATAGTTCCTATATATTTATGTGTATATTATTTAATTAAAAACATAGAATTGTGATTACCTAATCAATTGATGTAGAAACTGAAAACTAAGTGGTTAAAATATTCACTTATATGCCTCCATAATATTTTGAATTTGAATATCAGTTTAATGTAGTGTTTCTGCCTAGAAGACTCTTCTATTACTTGTCAGATGACTGACTGTAAACTCATGAGTCAAAGGAAACTAAGAAGTCTCTGCTCACCAAATTCAGAACATGAAAAACCAAATGTGGAATTGAATTTAGAATCTACAAATTAGACACAGATATATCTCAAACTCTATTTCTGCTAATACCTCTAATATCCTTTTAAATCCAATTACCTTTGTGCAAATGCTGTGATGAATTACAATTTTCATATTACAAGTGAAAACATGGATATCAGAAATGAGGAGTGATTGTGGAAAGATTTATAATGGTAGTTATGAAATAATGAATTATTCTAGGCAAGTAAAATAATAAATGAAACAAAATTTCTATTTTTATACATAATGTCTACCACTCCTATGATAAGCTGCTATCTTGCTAATATTTTACATTTATTGAGTGCTGATTATGTATGATACACTTTACTTATAATATCTCACTTATTCTTATGCAATGAGATTGATATTATCATTATCTTCATTTTTGCAAATGATAAAATGAAAGAAGAAAAGTATTAAATAATGTGTTTAAGATGAACTGACCAGCATTTCTAAATTGGTCTTTGAAACTTCAAAACCCATTCTTTTAACCTTTACTTTATACTCCCTCTAGTCTTTCTGAATTGCTATAATGCAATTTGAAGTTAGAAAGGCAGTGACATTGTAAAACCAAGAATTGAAAGTGAAGTACATAAGAATCATCTTTTTATTATGTGTGCCAGTCTCTGTGGTAAAAGATGATATTTCAGTGTTGTTTTGATTGCATCTCCCTGATGATTAATGATGTGGGGCATTTTTTCATGTGCCTTCTTCCATCTGCATTTCTTCTTTGAGGAAATGTCTATTTCTTCTCCCCATTTTTGGATGGGGTTAGATTTGTTTGTTTGTTTTTGTTGAATTCTTCCAATGCCTTGTATATTTTACATATTAACCAATATCAGATGGGTATTGGATATTTTCTTCCATTCTGTGGGTAGTCTTTATATCCTATTCACTGTTTCCTTAAAGGTGCAGAAACTTCTCAGTTTAATGTAGTCCCATTTGTTTATCTTTGCTTCCATTTGCTTAGCCAGTGGTGTTTCTTTCTTGGAAGATGCCTTTAGCTTCAATGTCAGGGAGTGTTTTTCCTAAAGTTTCCTCTATGAACCTTATGGTTCCAGGTCATGTTCTGATAGCATGATATCCATTTTGATTTGACCTTTCTGCCAGGAGTCAAATAGAGGTCTGAGTATGCTTGTTTTTGCATGTAGTTGGCACAAAAGCAAGATAGCCAGTGCTAGTCTCAAAGCAGGAAAAAGGACTTCTCATTCATTGCTTGTAGAAATGCCAACTAGTCCAGACTTTATGGAAAAAATATGAATATTCCTACAATACACCCTAGAAATTAAACTTCCATATGATCCAGCAATACCATTCTTAGAAATATGTCCAAAATACCCTATTGCAGAAAGCCATCTAACTCCAGAATTCATTCAGTACTATTTACAAAAAAAAAAAAACAATAGCCAAAATATAGACACAACCCATGTGTCCGAAAACAGATGAATAGCTAAAGAAACTGTGGTACATCTACAAAATGGAATACTATTCAGTTGGTAGGAAAAATGAAGTCAAAAATTTTCTTATACGTGGATAAATATTGAGATTATTATGCTGAGTGAAATGAGTTAGAAGAAGAGGGAAACACAGAATAATCTCACTCATTTGTGAGTTTAAGGAAAAAATAGATAGTATTTTAATAATATCCAGAGACAATAAAGATGAAGACCAGGAGGACCAGTCCACGACACGAAGCTTGCCACAAATAGTGGAGAAGTGCAGTTAGAGTAGAGAAGGGACCATTACACTGATAGTTGGAACTGATCACTCGGGATAATAACTGGATGTTTAATGGAAATTAAGTGATATATTGTACCCCTTCATTAGCAATAGTGTAAATCACAGTGTTTAAAACGAGGAAAAGGAGAAGGTAAAAACAGAGTGAAGTTAAAATGTCTGCCCCAGAAGCAAGCATGAGGAAGGTGGGAGGGAAACTCCCTGGTGACAAGAAATGTTCATGGGTAAAGGGTGGATTACATTGTATGACTGAAACTCAATCATGAACAACTTTGTAAAAATTGAGTTTATTTATTTTTTACTTACTTTCTTTTTTTTTCTTTTTTTTTTCTTTTTGGACTACACCTTATGATGCTCAGGGGTTACTCATATCTATGCGTTTAGAAATTGCTCCTGCTCAGGGGACCATATGGGATGCCAGGGATCAAACTAAGGTCGGTCCTGGATCTGCCACATGCAAGGCAAAAGCCCTACTGTTGTGCTATCACTTCAGCCCTGTAACCGTTGAGTTTAAATAAAAAGGGGGGGGGTGAGCTTTTTTTAATAATTCAAAATTTTTCATGCTACTTATACAGAGAGTAAACTGTTTATGGGCAAATTTTAGTATATAAAAGGCAAGATCATTTTGAAAAAGAGAAATTACTAACAGAAAATATATTTTTTTTTATTTTTGGGCCACACCCGGTGATGCTCAGGGGTTCCTCCTGGCTCTATGCTCAGAAGTCGCTCCTGACAGGCTTGGAGGACCATATGGGATGCTGGGATTCGAATCACCGACCTTCAGTATACAAGGCAAATGCTTTTACCTCCATGCTATCTCTCCGGCCCCCAGACAATAATTTTTAAAGCATCTTTTTTCTTTTTCTTGTAATTGTATTTAAACAAGATTTACAAAGCTACTCAACAAAGAGTTCTTTCAGGCATACAACATTCCAATACCAATTCTACCACCAGTGTCCCCTCCCTCAGCAAAGTTCCCAGGTTCCCTTTCCCATGCCAGCTTGCACCTTTGAAAATCATATAACAAATTTATTTTATATTACTTATTTATAATTTATGGCCATGTCAAATGGAATTATTAGAAAATATATCAATAGAAGTCTGCTTGTTGCTGATTGATTATTAAATAATTTTAACCAATATAGATGAGATATTAATTCATTATTGAAATTCCCTTCTCAAGCTAGGAATATACATACCTCTTTTAATGTAGCGGATGCAACCATATGCAACATTACTGTCTGCCTTATTCAATCACATATTAGGAAAATTGCCTTATCTTTTAGAAAAACTTTTGTAAAGCTTCTTGCAAAACTTATATCAAAGCTATAAATTCTGAGGCCTGTCCATGCATCTTTATATTGTTTCATTAAAACTGAATAATCATCTAGCTAGAATATTCTTTATAAAGTGCTGGTTTTATTTGATTTTTGTTCCATCTTCTTTCATACACTTATGACTCACAGAATTTCATTCATAGATCCACTGTATACCTTATTGGCTTTCCCTTATATGTAAGTTCTATTTGATTTTGCTGTTTTTAGTATTCTGTCTACATCTTTGGATTTTGTCATTTTGAGAACAATGTGTCTTTGAGTTTTCCCAGTTGAGTCTATTGTTGCTGAGACCTTTAAGGCCTATTGGATTTCAGTGCCTAAAATTCTCAATTCTGAGAAATTCTTACAGATGATTTCTTTAACTTGTACATAACATCACCTTCCTGTTCTTCAGAGGTTACCGTGATTCTTATATCGTTCCTCGTGAAGTCATCTCCCAGTTTTCTGATATTCTTTCATTCCTTTTCAGACTATTTTCTACCTTCTGCTGTTCCTTAGTTTTATAACACCTCATTCTTCTCATCTTGGATTCCTTGATCTTTTGCCTAACTTCTGTTATTCTCCTATTAGGAGCTTCAATTGACTTTTGTTTTGTTTTGTTTTGTTTTTGGACCACACCTGATGGTGCTCAGAGGGTTACTCCTGACGTTCTACTCAGGAATCACTCCTGCTGGTGCCCTAACCAGGATAAGATTTCAGGAATCAGCCAGGTCAGCCACATACAAATCAGGCCTTACCTGCTGTACCTCACTAGCCTCTATTTAGTTTTTTTTTTTTTTAAATATCACCTACTAGTTCTTCATTTCTGTCATTCTAGTAATAACTTTGTCATTTTTCTTTTTTTGTGTTTTTTGTTTTTTGGGCCACACCCGGCGGTGCTCAAGGGTTACTCCTGGCTGTCTGCTCAGAAATCGCTCCTGGCAGGCACGGGGGACCATATGGGACCCAGGATTCGAACCAACCACCTTAGGTTCTGGATCGGTTGCTTGCAAGGCAAACACCACTGTACTATCTCTCTGGGCCCCTAACTTTGTCATTTTGACTTCTGTACTTTTTTGTGCTTTGCTGAATACTGTGCTATTGTTTCTTTGAACTTATTGAAAAGACTTATCATGGCATCATTAAAGACATTGTTGAAGGATTTACAGTTATTGTTTGTTTATTTTGTTCCCTGAGTTTGGTAGATTTCTACTTGTTTACTCTACTTTTCTATTGTTCTTTGATGTTGGGAGTCTTTTCAGCTAGATTCCCTGTAAGATTCTGAGAGATTAGGTAGGGGTTACTCTCTTCTCTGTCTATCTAGAATGCCAGACAGCAAGAAAAAGGTCAGTTGCTCTGCTGTGGGCCTATTTTTATAGTACAGATCAAGGTGGAGGCTGCTGATACCTAGCTGGTAGGGATGGACTCTGTTTCCCTTTCCAGATTAGACTTAGTGATGTCAGTAAGAGGCAGGCCTCACCTAGAATGGAGGAGCAGAAAAAAGAAAGTATTAGACAATAGTTTTTATAAATAGCTTAAGGAACTTAAGTTTTCAATTCCTTAAGTTGAATAGAAAGAAGATTTAAATAAGAGTTATAGCAGTCAATGTTCAGAGCAATTGAAAAACCAGAATTATCCTTTAAATTCTTTTGGAAGACATGAAATATTGCAGGGAATTAATATTTTAATGATATTGGATACAACTTACCTGAATATATTAAATCTCCAGATACTTTCAAAATGAAATATTTGGAAATTTTCCAAACTCTCCTCTTTGATGTGAATGATACAGTCCAGCATAAAACATTTTGCAGTCATGTGGATAAGGAAAGAAATATTTTCAAATCTATAGACCAAATTTTACAAAATGTTATCCAGTCACCAGTAAAATATTCTTAAAGAAGATGTGGGTGAAATGACATAAAAAGAAGAAGGAAAAAAATATCTGTAAAATATGTGTAGATAATGGTATCTCCATGTCCCAATCACTTGGGAACACATAAGAGATTAATAAGATTTTGATAAACTTTAATATGTATATATCAACTTAATGTAAACAAGTAATGCAGAATAATCTATAACTTTAAGTATAATATTGACATGTTACAAAATTGGCCTGAAATATTGAAACACAAATCTTAGTGCTATAATATTCTTCCAATTTTATTAACAGTCTGTTCTATAATAATAGTCTAATTATACTAACAGTCTATGTGATCATGACTACTAAAAAGAATCAATTAAAGGGAATTTAGATAAAACTTGAAGAAGATACAATACTCACAGAAGAGCAGTCATAGGCCCGCAGAAATGGTCAGTGTTCAAAGTCACATAAAGATACTCTAGATCCATGTAAGGGACCCAGGTCTGATCCCTAACAACCCCCTGCTCCTTACTCTGAACACCTCTGGGATTGCCCTGCTGGTTCCCAGCAACTGCAGGAGCTGACTACTATTGGTCAATTGTCCTAGAGTGACCTCCAGGAACCAAGTAGATTGCCTGGGAATACTCTCCTGCTCCATTCCCCATAGAGAGTTTTCATGATGCAAATATTGATTGCTCTTTTGTAACTAATTTTGCTTCAGACAACAAAAATACACATATCTCCAAACTCACTTATCTGAGATTTCTACAAGTGAAAAAAATTAAGCAAAACCACAAGGTCATGCCAAAAGTTTGCTTTCTGAAAAATTAAAATTCACCTAACTAGAGAGGCTCTGTTAAAGACTAGTTACAGACACTCTACTTCATTCTTTAGTCTCTGGATGAGTCCATGCAATAATCCTTCTCTATTTTTCATTCCATTCTGCTGGCATCACTTCAAGTAATTTAGATAGAAGGCTACAGATTCTAAAAAATTATTTTGACTTCTACCTTTGCCCAATAGGCTTGACCATTTCACCAGGTATGGGAGTTATTATCTTCATAAGTCCTATTTCGAATTATTGGAGGGAAAATTAAGTTGAACATAATTTTGTTCAACTCTGAATATATTTTCACAACTGCAATTAAAATCCACAGTTTTTTTTCCCTAACCCTTTTCCTGATTTGTGGGAAATACTGTTTACATGTAACAACTTATGATTCACCTCCACAGACTTTATAAGAAGATGTGGAAAATAAGGGCATGCACTAAACAGCCGTAATAAATCTCAACCTTCTTTTTACGAACAAACTGAGTAGAAGACCACTGAACCTCTCTGTCCTGCTGAAGAATATTTCCAACTAAATAATTTAAACCTATGTAAGTTTACCAGGCTTTTAGGCACATTAAGCACAATGTGTACTTATTCTCTTTCTGTTTCAGATTGAAAGGAGGGACATAAGATAAATAAAGGTAAAAGATAGGAATTAGGGTATTTCATTTATGGTCGTGTTTCTGCCCAAGAATTTAGGAATTATACTTTTTAAAAAATGTAGAGTACCTTCACCCATTGAATTATAAACAAAACAAACAAAAAGAAAAAGTGAAAAGAAACTTACTTTCTCACACAATTTGCCAGGCAATATCAATGTCATCATTTTAAGAAGATATCACCAGTCATGAGTGTTAGAGATTACTAATTATAATTACTAAATCTCTTCAACTACTTTCTCTGGTAATACTGATAGGCATGTAATGTATATCATTGCTTACCAAAAAATGTGTTGAAACAGTTTTGTTCATATGACTATTCTAACATTTTATTACTTATATTTCCTCCATCTGCAGCTCTATTTTCTTCTACTACACTTGATAAAATAATTTCTAGTAGAATTGACACAAGTCCAGTGTATCTCCAGAATTAATTATTTAATTGATCAGTGTTAGATTAATCTGTATAAATAATTGTTGAAAATTTCAAAAGATGATTGACTGAGAAATATTAATCAACGTGGGATATAAATAGGAAACTTTCTTTCATGGGGCTGAGATCAAGAGTCTTAACCCATACATTTTTGTGAGAAAAAGACAGACAGTATTATATTTTTGTTTGTATTTTTTGGGGGGCCACACCTGTTGATGCTCAGGGTTGCTCCTGGATAAGCACTCAGAAATTTCCCCTGGCTTGAGGGGACCATATGGGACACCGGGGGAATCGAACTGCAGTTCTTCCTTGGCTAGCGCTTGCAAGGCAGACACCTTACCTCTAGCACCACCTCACCGGCCCCTATATTTTATTTGTAAATTTAGCTCTTAATGTATATTTTGTTTTCCCTATTGTATAGCTTACATAATACCATTGCATACATACTAAAGAATAGCACAAAAATACCTTTGTATACTGTTGGAGTACCTAGAAATGCCCAGAATTTATCCTCAAAGCTCAAATAACTCTTTGAGGGGGGCATAGATTAGGAAATAAATGAACCAAAGTTAGTTATACTATTATTTCTTTTGGCTCTGTCAACCCAGCCAAACTGGTTAACTCCAGTAAAAGGTATTCACCTTGGGGCCTGAAATTATACCCTTAAAATTAACAGGATAATTACCTACTTGGTATTTCTCTTTTACTCTGAAGACATAACCTTTGTCTTATGGTTCCAGGAAGAAATGCTAAGAATTTAATAGAGGGAGAAAAAAAGATTTGTGGTAAAGAATAAAGAACTCCCTACATTATTTCAGGTCAAACATCAAAATGCCTGATCAAAAACCAGGAGCTCTGCCACAAACAGGCAGAAAACATTGACAATTTTTCTTTCCATTTGTAATGTCATTCACTTGCATAAGCATACCATAATAAACAAATTTTTATACAGATGTGGTATTAATGTGATTAATTAGTTTAGTACATTCAATGAGATGTTGGCAAGCACTAGCCAGGGATTAAAGGATTGGTTAAGGTAGTCTTAGTCATGCCTGTCCATTTGTAAATCTTGATTTAAAAAATAATTTTTAGAGTACTATTACAAGAGATTTTATTAGTTATTTGGAATTTATATTACCCAGTGCTTAGATGTTTACCCAGCCAAATTAGATAACTTGAATAATAGAAATATATTGCTCATGCTTGTGGAGTCTGGAAGTCCAAAATCAAGTTGCCATCAGGTAGGTTCCTATTGAGAACTGTGAGGAAAAATCTACTCCACAATTCTCTCTTAGTTTTAGATAACCCCTGATTTTCATGGCCTATAGTTTGTGCATCCTTTATACAATCTTCTTTCTGTACCCATTTCTGTGTTAAATTTCCTCATTTATATGTATACATTCAACAAATGTAGATATGTATACATATAAGTAAACATATAGCACAACAAGTTATTTTAGATTAGGGTCTACCTTAATTAATTCAACATGATAATCTGCAAAAACTCTATATGAAAATGCAAGCATATTTAGAAACTCTAGAGTTAAGAGCTTAACACCTTTTGGAGAGACTAATTCACCCTATAATAAGAATTATAATAAAATTGGAAAGATAGTACAGGAAGTACAATGCTTACTTTGCATGTGGCTAACCCAGGTTTAATCTCTGTTCTCCTGCAACCCTCCAGGGGAGATTGCTGAACCCAGAGCAAGGAATCTATATATTTTAAATATATAGATAATATTTCTCAATAAAACTTCATCTTCTTAGCAGACAGGGCATGGCTCCAAAACAACATATATATACATATATATGTATATTTATGTATGTGTGTTTATACTTCAGTCAAAGATTAACATTTGAAAATGTGTTTGATCGGGGCCCGGGAGATAGCATGGAGGTAAGGTGTTTGCCTTTCATGCAAAAGGTCATCGGTTCAAATCCCGGTGCCCCATATAGTCCCCCGTGCCTGCCAGGAGCAATTTCTGAGCATGGAGTCAGGAGTAACCCCTGAGCACTGCCGGGTGTGAACCAAAAACCAAAAAAAAAAAAAAAAAAGAAAATGTGTTTGATCATAAAATTTTATTTCAAGTTATATCTGAATAACTTACTATATTAAATATGAGCATTCAGTTATTGAGAGTAAATTTACATGGCAAATGCCCTACCCACTGTGCTATCACTCCGGCCCCAAGAATAAATTTACAAAGTTAAAATAAATAACCATAAATAACTCTAAATTACAAAACTGCATACTACTCCTAAATTCAGGCATCCTATAAAATATTCTACATAAATCTGACTCCAAATCATTTTCTCATAAAAGCATAAACAATTTACTCCTCATGAATATTATCCCATCTTGGTTCAACTGCAAAGGCAAACCTGGAGAAATGTTTTAATATTGTACTATAAACAATTTTACATTTTATTCCATCAGACAAAAATAGTCCCTCTTCCTCTCTGCACATATCTCAATACTAAAGAAAATGATTAGTTTGCTTTAAAATCCTATAGAAGTAAATAGAATATCTTGTTCTTACTATATAAAATGAAATGTTATTTCCATATTAATAAAGTAAGACAAATCCTTTTTAAAAAGTTGGTTAGCCAAAATAGATAGAAAACATACTTATGTGTGTATAAAATGTATATATATATATATATATGTGTATATATATGTGAATGGATGGATTTAATAGCACACAATAATTGGAAGTTCTTATTTAATTTGTTACTTTTAGTGTCTTTAGAGTCTCTATTCCCATATGTTAAATGATTTTGCCTCATAGACAGGAAGTCAATATTATTAACGTTACTTAACAAATTAAGAGACATTTTGGTAAATTGCTCACTAAATAATAAATATCCAAGATCTAGCCCAATTTTATTTGACCTGGACATTAAACCCAAGAAAAATTCTGTCTTAGTGAGCCCTAACAAACTATTGATGCTTGAACCAAACAAATGCTTTAGGGGAAAAGATTGAAGTACAGTAAATTGATAAGGGAGGAAATACAGAAGTAAATCTTTATGAATTATGAATGAGGGCCACATGGCCCTAGACACTTTACAGGAAGTGAATGTCTAGGGACAAGAGAACATTTCTTTTGCAAGTAGAAACCTTCATAGATCTGGCCTCAAAATGTGGATTCCTACACTTTCCCAAGTTAATACTTGTATCACTTATAGCAATTTTCAAAGTTCATCACCATATTTGACAGATTAAAAAATTTACTTTCAAAAATAAAGCTTTACTTCCTAATTACTACCTACAGTTATGCTGTGCATATAAAGAAATTAGTGGTATGCTTTGTACATGATTATTTACTACGCAACTTTTCAGAAAAAAATAAACAAAACACATAGATATATGGCTTTTAATTTCCATGTAAGGCCTTCAGTAATTATGACTAGTGTTCAGTTATTAATATATTGAAACTCAATTCACCATTGGAAAGAAATATGCATGTTTGACCTAGCGATGGTATGAAACAGCTTCATCATACTGATTACAACATCCTTCTTCCTTTACTGAATTCTTTCTTCATTGCTACTTATTTGGGTTTTTTGTTTTGGTAGGGGGGCACACCTGGTGATGCTCAGGGGTTACTCCTGGCTATGCGCTCAGAAATAGTTTCTGGCTTGGGGGACCATATGGGATACCAAGGAATTGAACCAAGGTTCATCCAAGGCTAGTGCCAACAAGACAGACGCCTTACTGCTCGGCACCACCCCTCGGGTCCTTATTTGGGTTTTTGGTTGCTGTTGTTGTTGCTTTTGGACTTTGGGCCACACCCGGAGATGCTCAGGGTTACTTCTGGCTATACTCTCAGAAATAGTTCCTGGCTTGAGGGACCAGATGGGATGCTGGGGGATCAAACTGTGGTACATCCTGGATCAGCTGAGTGCAACGCAAACGCCCTACTGCTGCACCATTGCTCTGGCCACTTTAACTCACATTAATTTTTTTTCTAAATATCTATGATACTAAGTCAATAATGTACTATCTAAAAGTCTCAGTCTTTTATGGCTACATCATATTCTACATTATATTACAGTGTTCTCTATACCCTTAGGTTAGGGAACATCTGAGTAATCTTTAGATTCTAAATTACTTAGGTAATTTATGTCTGCCTGTGTCTGGTCTGATGAATTATCAGTTTTGTTTTGCAATTAGCTGAAAACTTCCTTTTAAATAAAAAAAAATTCTTTCTCAGGCTGGGACAGTGGCACAGGCAGTAGAGTGTTTGTCTTGCAAGAGCTAACCTAAAATGGACCACGGTTCGACCCCAGGCGTCCCATATGGTCCTCCAAGCCAGGGGTGATTTCTGAGCTCATAGTCAGAAGTAACCCTTGAGCGTCACCGGTGTGGCCCAAAAACCCTAAAACAAAAAAA
>PVKC010014377.1:0-22145 GCA_004027635.1 Crocidura indochinensis | reverse complement strand
TATCAATAACCTCAATTAAATTATTTTCCATTTTATTGAATTATAATGGATGAACAGCATTTTAAGACACACAGTATAATAATCTGACTTGCACATATTGTGACATGACTAACAAAATGTATAGAAAGAGAAATATGTGAGAAGAGAGGCTAGGAAATAAAGGGATTTCTGTAAGCTGGCCTTGGATATAAAAGAAAGTCTCTGTTCAGAGACTGTTATGAGCATAGGATAAGCTAAGGAGAAAGTCATCCAGGTCAAACAACCTATCCTTACAAACTATCTAGGCTAATAGTGCTGTAAGCATTACAACTGCTATCTTTACATATTTTTCTGATTTAATGATGCCATGAGCATTGTAACTGCTATTTTTGCATACGATCCAAATCAAAGCTGCCATGTACTTTGTGACTGCTGTTTTCACATACCATCTTGTTGCTGTAATGCCTAAGCTGTATTACCCACATTGTTTTACGCCTAAAATTTGCCCTTAAAAGCCTTGTCCCTACCCTCAATAAACAAAGTCTATTGCTCTGACAATGCTTCCCTGTGAATGGTTTGGGCTCACAGTCTTCCCTCCTTTTTCTGAGTCTAGACTGGAAGAGAACCTTACCCACCCTTGCATAGGCCTCATCAGGGGGGCTGGTGCCAGAGTCCTACAGAAATATACATTTATTTTATTGTAATAATAATTTGTTTTACTCACTGTTTGTTTGTTTTGGGCCTGTACTTGGAGGTTCTGGCTCTGCGCTCAGAAATCACTCCTGGCAGGCACAGAGGACCATATGGAATGCTGAGGATCAAACCTGGAATGGCAGCATGCAAGGCAAACATACTACTGTGCTATTGCTACAGCCCTGGATTTACTTTGATAATAGCTTTCAAATATACCATTCAGCAATGTTAACTATAGTAATCAGGCTGCACATTAAGTTCTTTTTATTTTTTTATTTTGTAACTGAATTCTGTAGTTTAACTCCATATATATGTTTCAAAGTCCTTTCATATTATTACAGGTAGCAGGTTTTTCTTTTTCTGGTTGAATAATATTCTGCTTTATCTATATATCTATCAATTATGTCACAATATTTTATTCACATGTTAATGGCTACTTACATAATTTCTCATCATAGTTATGGTAAATAATGCCGTTAATATAGCAACTTGAGGGTTTAATTATCTCTTTGATAATATTTGCATTTCCTTCAATTATCCTATAAATAGAATTTCTTGATCATATGATTATTCTTTTTAAAAATTTTTGCCGGGGCCGGAGAGATGGCGCTAAAGGTAAGGTGTCTGCCTTGCAAGCGCTAGCCAAGGAAAGACTGCGGTTCAATCCCCCAGCATCCCATATGTTCCCTCCAAGCCAGGGACACTTTCTGAGTGCTTAGCCAGGAGTAACCCCTGAACATCAAACGGTGTGGTCAAAAAATACAAACAAAAATTTCTTTTAACTAACCATTGACAAGTTAAAGGTGTATTTCAGTCAAGATTTGTTTCATGTAGGACTATTTTCTTTCTTTTTTCTTTTTTTTTTTGTTTTTTTTGGGGGGTGGGTCACACCCGACAGTGCTCAGGGGTTACTCCTGGCTCAATGCTCAGAAATTGCTCCTGGCAGGCACGGGGGACCATATGGGGCACCGGGATTTGAACTGATGAGCTTTTGCATGAAAGGCAAACACCTTACCTCCATGCTATCTCCCAGGCCCCTAAGACTATTTTCTTAAATGATGTTCCATTGGTGTCAATGGAACCAATGGTGTCAATGGTGTCTGGGAACATTGGTGGAGGGAGGTTGGCATTGGTGGTGGGATTAGTGCTGAAATGTTGCATGTTTAAAACTTAACTTTGTAAATCGCAATGTCTTAAATAAAAATATTTTTATTTAAAAATAAATTTATTAAAAATAAATAAAAATATTAAAAAGTGATTGCAATGGGAAAAGATAAGAACTCTAGGCAACTATTTTCCCAGATTAGATTTCAGATTAATTTATGAACAGGCACCAAACAACTAGCAATAGTTCCTATGCTTCATAGCTTACTGAAAAAATGTATGACTTAGCAAGTGATAGCACAGTGAGCAAGGGTGCTTTTCTTGCATGTGACTGACCCAGGTTTGTTCCCTAGTATCATATATAGTTTTCAGAGGATTGCCAGGAATACTTGTTGAGTATAGAAGCAGGAGTAAGCCCTGAGCACAGTTGAGTATGGCCCCAAAGCAATAAAAAATCAAATTTATTACTACTAAAACTATATATTGTCTTTCCGGTTCCTTTCCTTTCCTTAAAAATTGCCATGCAGTGCAGTATCTTGCCAATTTCTTCATCTCCTGATTACCCTTGGTGCTCCTCAGGGTGCAGCCAGCCTCTGCTTGGCATCTGTAAGTAGAACAATACATATTTTTAATGGTAATGTTTTATCAATCATTGTCTCTACTGTGCTGAAGAAATATCAAAACTATATTCAATTATTTGGGACAGATCAGGAATGAATGTGTAAGGATTTGATCCTTGGCACTACAAATGAAAAATTAGATGAATATAAAAGTTTGTAATTCCAAATTGTTTTCATGTTATGGTCTTTCAACTTACCTTAGGAACACTGCAAAATATTTATCAAAACTATTGGAAGCTGTTACCCTAATTTATTTAGTGGGTGATCCAGAATGAAAGATAGAAGCTAAAGGAGGCTATTCATAGTGGCATAGAAAGAGGTAGATTTTAAGAAATCGTCCACACTTCTATGCTGGTTAAATCCTTTAATCGTAGAGCTAAATTCCTTTTTTTGGGGGGGAGTCACACCTGGCAGCGCTCAGGGGTTACACCTGGCAGCGCTCAGGGGTTACTCCTGGCTCTATGCTCTGAAATTGCTCCTGGTAGGCTCAGGGGACCATATAGGATGCCAGGATTCAAACCACCAACCTTCTGCATACAAGGCAAATGCCTTACCTCCATGCTATTTCTCTGGTCCCTAAATTCTTCTTTTTTTTTCTTTTTGAGCTAAATTCTTAAGAGAATTGTGCCAATACTCTTCTAGACTAAGGAAATTGTCATTATTGAATTACTAGAGGAAAAATTTGCATGCAGAGAGTCAAGTACATGCATTTTGTGCCCAATTAAGGTTTCAAAGCACAACTCTGATATTTTAAGATTCGCCACATGTGTAGCCAGAGGGATAACATAGTGGGCAGGGTATTTGCTTTGCATTTGGTTGACCTCGGTTCAATTCCCAGCAATCCCATATGGTACCTGTAGTCTGTCAGGAGTATTTCTGAGCACAATGCCAGCAGTAACCCCTGAGTGCTGCCAGAGTATGAACAAAAAACAAAAACAAACAAAAAAGATTTACTTTATGGATTAGAGAGCTAGCTCAAATAACTAAGCACATGTTTTGCATATGAGAGACACAGATCTCTAGAACTATATGTACGTCACCTGAACACATCTAGGTATGGTACTGGAGCCCCATCTCTAGAGTAGTCCCTAAATATCATTAGTTGTGGTCCTCCACCAAAAAACTGAACAACATAATTCCCCTCATATCTATAATCTAATTCCCCTTCTGTAACCTTAATGCCTAGTTCAGAAGGTTAATGTTAGGTTTAAATTAAATGCCAAGAAAGAAACCTTGACATATATAGTTAAACTTCAAAATGTGAAGTTATTGTTATTGAAGTTATTTAGAAAACAAAATAGGTTTGCAATCAATTTTATTGTTTTGCCTTTATGTAATATAAAGTTATGCCTGGAGTTTTGAATTAAGAACAATGGAAAGTGACTAAAAGAATCTAAAAATAAGACTCTATCCATTTGTTGTTCCACAAACCAGAAAACCAGAATCCCTGGATGCAACTTCCTAAGACTGTTGGTTAAGTGATGAAATTAAAGGTGACATAATAGCCCTTGGTTGTTGATTTTTTTTTGTTTTTTTTGGGGGGGTCACACCCGGCAATGCTCAGGGGTTACTCCTGGCTCCATGCTCAGAAATTGCTCCTGGCAGGCACGGGGGACCATATGGGGCACCGGGATTTGAACCAATGACCTTTTGCATGAAAGGCAAATGCCTTACCTCCATGCTATCTCCCGGGCCCCAAGTTGTTGATTGTTTTTTAATCAAAGTATAAAGTCCTGTTTTCTAGGACTTTAGTTTGACTTTAACTTTGGTTGCAGTATTGACCAGGCCAACAGTGCTTTGTGCATCATGTATTATTTTGCACATATGACCATGTGGCTGGTGTGCAGACAGTACTGGAATGTGCCCTTCTAAACCAATACATCTGCTGTCAGCTTTGCTTTTGAGTCATGCCACTTTCTATAACAGATCAACTTTTACTTGTAAGGCCTTGAAGGTGCTATTGCAGGAAGCAAGAAATCACCCTGTTATCTGTGTTTACCACTGATAGTAGTGACAGAAATTCTAAAGTAGCCTTTTTTATATTTAAATTTTCATATATTCTATTGCTTCAAGCTTTCATCATCATTGTACATTTATGGAACAAGATACATATGACTGTCTCTCGAAGATAAAAAATTGACAGCTTGCAAGGGATCAATCCTACATTTGCTGCATGCAAAGCAAGCACTCTGCCTGCCTTGTCAACCCTAAGGCCCCTAAATGAAATTATTTTAAAGAAAGTATTAAGTAGCATATCTATGGCTAATGCAATTGCAAAAGATCTGGGACTGGTAGGAGTATCTAAAGCTTTGATATCTCCCTAATTTTCCTTTCCCCTTGGTTACCAGAGTTGAATTCTTCATAAATTTCATTAGACTGATTACCATGGGAATTCACAGACCTCCTGGGTATGGCAGGCTAAAGCTATGTTGCTAGAAAAATGAAGAAAACAAAGTGGCTAGGTCTTCGAAAGTCCCAAGGACAAGCCTCATGCCACTAACATTCTTTTGGTGCTTACGTTTTTATCAGAAACAAAGTCTTGGGTCTTGCAAAAAGTCTTGGGTCTTGCACCTATTTATATTTACTTGCCAAACCATCTTGATTATATTTCCTTTTTAAAAAAAATGCATTTCCTAAGTATTGTGTCAGCAGGAGAAAAACCAGGACCTTGGTGGAAAAAAAGTGGTGATCCAGACCCCACTGGAGACATATAAACTGGGTCTTGGGGTTAGAGTTTATATACACTGAAATGTGTTGGTACCTTCGGGCCAGGTCTTCATAAAAAAATTATTTGAGACCTCTGTGGACAGGAAACATGAGCAAACCAAATGTGGTCTGAGGCCTGAAGTCCAATTGGGCCTGTTCTCCTTTCTCTGACGGAAGAACCTAAAAATAAAACAGAGGCAATAAGTGTTAACACATTGGTTTGCTTTCTTAGTACAGATAACATCCCTGTTCAGGCAAGAGTAAGTAGGTCAGAGGGTAAATTGAGAGTTGCCTTTGTCCTGTTCTGTATCAAGACCAGAGTTAATTTTCTTTTCCCTTCCATTTGCTTGGCACAATCCTTCCTGATCCCTCCCCACTACCCCGAACTCCAGGGGTGGAGCCCAGAGAGCATAAAATACAATCTGCATCCTCAGTGAACTGATCTACTCAGGGTTCTACAGAGGAGATTGGGCACAATACTGGGGGCACACGTGCTGTTTCCATTCCTGGGGCAGGAATCTTATTGACCCTTTGAGTAAAGTGAAGATTCAAACCTCCCCCCGCCCCCCCCCCGCCCGAACTTTTCTGTATCCTTTTTCCTCCACACTTCTGGATCTCTCCATGAGCCACATGATTTGGGAGACAACTCATTAATCCTACTGGTAACCGAGTTTTGTGAAAAGAGTCTGCAAATTGGGAAAAGCAGCCTGCATTTCTCCCTCCTAGTCTTTGGCTGAGCTAACTTGCTAATTGAAGTGCAGAAGAAATGCAGACAAAATTAATTGCCCTAGAGATTTATGCCTTTGGCAAGATCAGGGGAGAAGGGGTTACTTAAGAGAGAGAGAAGAGAGAACCAAAGGACTCTGCAATTCAATTTAAAAATAGCTAAATCTCAGGATCCTCCTCTTCCTGCCCTCATCCCTTCACAGGGAGAGCTTTTGAAAGGGATTTCCCTCCTCCTTTTCCCCCTCCCTTCTTTCCAGGGGATCTGTGACGCCAGTTCATTTGAATGGCAAGATTTTTCTGATTTTTTTTTCCATGCTAATTGAGATACAGGAAGTCACAATTGAAAGACTTCTTTATGCTTGGTGTCATCATCACCTTAGTATGAGGAATAACTAAAGGGTCCAGTGATGGAATCAGAGGTCTGGGCCAGCAAGTAAGTCCCAGGATCCAGAGATGTTCAAGACAGAGTCAACCACCCGAAAAGGGCAGCAGCTGCAGCTGAGGTGGTGAACCTCACTTCCTGGGGTCACACTGCAACTTTAGATCTCATTTGGAAAGTTCAGATTTTATGAGATGTTTTGTCACATCAGTAACTATGAATAAAAGTGAAAAATAAAATTCTCAATGCTTTGTGTACCTGTGTGACCAGCAGGAACCAAGTAAGATTTCTTCGTCTGAAAAAGTTAAAGAAGAGCTTCCCAAATTTTGAGTTGATTATGCTCTTCTCTAGCTCTAGCTATAGACCTAGTGTGATTTGTGTATTTTCAAGATCTTCTACGTTTAGCTATTAGCTTACAAAATGAAATTGAATAGAGTAATTGTAGGGTATTTTTGTTGTTGTTTGTTAAGCATTTGAATGACATATTTTGAACAGTGATTTACAAAGCAGAACAGACCAGCAATACCAGACTCAGGAAAATTCAACAACTTGTGGGAAATGACAATTTTCAAGATTCTAGACCTAAACTTTAGAATCAGGTGCTTTTGAGGTGAGCACTAGAGAGCTGTGGTTTAGCATGTTTCCCAGGTAATTTTGAGGAAGTTTTAAATTAGAAAAGTTGGGGATATAGATTAATAGAACAGGTGTTAACATGCTTTCCCTGCATGCTGTTGACCCTAGTTAAATCCCTACTAATGCATTTGATTCGCCAAGCACTATCAGGGGTGATCCCTGAAGGAATAAGTCCAAGTACTGCCTAAGGTTTCCCAAACAAAACAAAGAAAATAAAAGGACTGGTAAACTTTTAATTTAGATAATTCATAAAGTCAACATTATTTCCTTATTTTGAACTAGATGAGGTTTAGGAAAATTAGGTAACACATAAAGTAGGTTGGCATAATTTTTTCTTAAACTAATAAACTTATGAAAATCCTGATACTAAAATAAAGCAGAATGAAATATGATGATGACCAGCTTCATAGAATTGTACCCTTTCTCAAAGGAGCTTGGCCTTAAAGCTATGTGTGTTGAATGAATGTATGTGTGTGCGTTGAATCCTTTCCTTGTCACTAATGCTCACTATATCACTAAAGAACTGTTTCTGACTGGAAGAGAAATTGTTCTTAATGAGAAATAATGAGAACTGGACTTGACCTTTCACCTCAGTGAGGATATCTAACCTGTAAATATTTTAGTTTCTCAGAGAACTTGCCTAAAGACCAGATCAGATCCTTCAGATCAAGCTAATGAAGCATTTTGAATACATACTACCTCCCCAACCACCAAACCCAATTACTTCCACACACACCAATCAGGAAAGAGTAGAATTCCTGGCCTTGGTGCTTTCTACATTATTAACCTCCCCTTAAAATAACTTCCCTGGGATGGAGGTACTTAACAACTCCTGAGAAATCTGTCACTTATGACCTCTCCCTTCCTCTATGCCTGTGTCCTATTTAATGTGTCATAGTAAACCTCAGGTAGAAATGGAGCAGTTAAACCAGTATGTAGTAAGCAGTTCCTAGAACTGAGTGCAAGGTTTCCTAGATATAGATAAGGGGAGTTGCCAATTAAAAAAAATGCATTCAACCTATATTCAAGACTTTAAAACCCTTCAAGTAAGCTCCCTCTAATGAGACAGTCATGGCCCTCTGTCTATGCTGTCTTCCTATGCTCAAGTGCAAGACTTCTTTCCATCAATCAGAAGCCTCATCTTTCAACAGTCTTCAACTTGAGAAATGAGCTCTGGTCTCTTCTACATTTCTCAAAAGCTAAATCACCTTGCTGTCTATCACAACAGGAATTCAATAAGTGGTAATAAAGAATTTATAAATCATTCTAAGAAAAGTAATCACTTTCTGGTAAGAACATTGCACAGAGTCTTTGATAATCACCAGTCATCATTTGATGTTTTAAAGTTTGGAAATAAGTGACAAGTTAATAGGACAGATTGGAATTGATCATTTTTCCTCTTGAAGAATATATATTTTCTCCTTGCTTGAGAAACATTTCCTAATATTTTTATGGCTGGCTTTTAGAAATAAATATAATAACTCAAAAATAGGACAAGTGGAAAATCTAACTGAAACAATTATTGTAACTTGAGTCCTAGGACTTTTTCCTCCGCCACCTCTATCCACCACATCCCTCAGTTACAGGGGTTAAACCTAGAACCTTAGATACAGAAGACACATACTTGACTGATGAGACCCATCTATGGTCCATTTTATAATGGGGAATATAAACAACTCTATTTTTGTAGGAAGGGAACTTTGGATTGAAGAGATCTAGGGTTCCTGAACTAGTGTTGTGGGTCAGTAGGTCACGACTATCCTGAGAACTTGTATTCAACTGGTCTCAAATGAAGCAGCCAGAGGTAGAAAAAGGTGCCAAACTGTTCAAAGCAAGAACCCAGAATAAAATAAACTATAATTTTGAATCCTGAATGTTGTCTCTATGTTGAGCTTTTGAAATCAGTCATTTATTTGAAACATTGACACTTGAGAATCTTTTCAGAGAATGTAAGCAAATGAATGATTTGAGTATTCTTGCAAAGTCAGCTCTGCTCTCAAAAGTTTCCTATTTCAAATAGCTTCATTTCACTGGAAGTATACGTTTCACTAATTATAAATGAAATGAAAATTTCATCTCTTGACACAAGTCAGTGTCATTTATGTGCATTCTTTTCTGTCTTGGGAAAAATGCACAACATATTTGTGTTGGCAACATTTTTTAATAGAATTATGGTGTGACTATAACCACTTTTGGAACCTGTTTATTTTCCATGTTGCTTAATATGCCAATTAGATTTTCTTAGGAGCAGAGGTTACTACATTTGAATTTCCTGTGTTAAGAATTCAGTAGGGATTTAATACATTTGCCAATCATATCTAGAAACTGACTTTTTAAAAATTCTCCCATGTTTCTGAAGCAGTTTGCTAATGTAATCTGGGATTTGTACTCTCAGGACTAAAAGAAACCTTAGCTACTTTTATATCATGTTAGTTTGTGACTCTATGGTGAGGAAACTAAAGCACAGAGTTACATGAAAGTCACACAAGACTTATAAGGGAAAAAAACTCAGTATAATCTGAGACTCTTTCCCCCAACCAATATTCCACAATTCTCCAATTTTGTCTATTCCCATATGGGCACTGGTAAAATCAGTAATAAATAATTACATACTAATTTAAATAATGTTCCATTTCTGACTTGTGTACCATTTATTAAAGTTTCATTGCCTGTTCCCACCAATGAATGAACCACAAAAGGAAGTTTGCAAGTCCTGAGCACCTGAGCATATAAATTATTTTTTTTTGAATGTGCACTCTTATTTTGTAGTTTTTATTGATAAAATCATTAGCTGAAATTATTACCTAGAAAATAACTGCCTTTGAATTAGAATTATTTCTTTTTCCTTTCTTATAATAACTTCTATTATGTTTATTATTAAATATACTTTTATAAGGAGAGAAAATAACCCAACTACTATAAACCAACCCAACTAAAATAATTAGTAAGACTTTGTAATACTTGTTTAATCTTTTCTCTTTCTCTATCAATTTTTCCCTGAATTATTGTAACACAGTTTCCAGACATCATTTCTAACCCAATATTTCTCAGTACACATCTCTAAATAGTTAATGAGTATTTTACTACATAAACTGAATGCTATTATTACCCTAAAATTATAATTACAAGGTCATTAAGTATCCTGTCAATGTTACCATTCTCCTGATTGCCTGAGAAATACTTTTAGAGGTGTCTTTTCCCATTCTTAATAGATGTGGCATATAGGACTCTAGCAAACATGGCAAACATGTAAAAGAAAGAAAAGAAGATGAAGAAGTAAACTCAGTAAGAAGGGTTTTCCCCAATTCTCACAGCTCTAATCTGGATACCATTCAGTGTGACAGGCTGCTCAGTGGGTTCCCACAGCTGGTTAGTGTTTTGAATTCCAGCTCCATGAACTCATATCAGGCTACATGGGCTAATGCTCAGCGCCCAACCTAGAGCTGATATCTTTGATGACAGAGTAATTGAGCAACCGCGAGCATTGTCTACTGGTTGCTAAATGCACTGTCATTTGTGTTATTCTTCCATCTCTTCAGGGAGTAAAAGACTCTAAGGATTCTTGAAAGCATTCAAGCAATTCTAGAGACAAAAATACTGCTGCTCAAACACCAATAAAATAACCAATTATATCATAAACAGCTTTCTGGATCTTCTTGATCACATAATATGTTCAGTTTTCTTCCTCTATCTTGAGCAATGAATGTAAAGATAAAATAAGGAGAGGAAAAACTAAAATGTATATATAAAATAAGATATATATATATATAATTAGTTAGCCTGAGTATTGCCTTTTTTTGAGGGTGAGGAGAATATTGTGCAAAATCTCTTACATGTGGACATGTGCTGTGCCACCGAGTAACTTCCTGACTTAGGCATTGAGTTTTGATTATGACTTTCCTATTCAGCTTATAGCAGATAAAATTCATTAAAGAAAATACAGTCAAGAAAGATTTCTTCTAATCAAGAAAAAAGTTTCTCAAAAAACACATAAATCAAAATTATTTATAGATAGATATTATAAGCCCTTTTCAGATCCCCAGTGGATGTTAGATTGATCTTCCACTTGATCTTCCACAGCATCTAAAAGACTATACAGTATTTACAACTTGACACCTAATATTTAAATTATTTTCAATTCATTTTTCTTAAGGTAAATGGTTTGTCTCATTTCTTTTTGCTTTGTTTTACAAATGAAAAATTATCACCAAATTGCAGCATATGAATGAGAATAGACTTTCTTCTGTCTTTATTGATTCCTAATTGCTGGACACAGGCAAACATATGTTTTGAAGGAGTGGACAGAAATGGCATAGATGTGAGATGGTTTAGAAGTGTGGAGTAGATGGGAAAACGCAAGCATAAAGCATTTGACCCTTGTTCTAATGGAGCATTAGTATACTGGGGAGATCTGTCACTGAGATATACACACAGAGACAGTCATCTCCAATCTAGGAAAGTCGCTACAAGGACAATTCTGGACAATATCTGTTGGCAGGTACTTAAGGAATGTCTGCGGTGGGGACCACTTCACAAAAGTGTGACCTTTAAACAGAAAACTGAATGAGCTAAAGAGCCAGCATGAGAAGGCTCCAAAGTCTTCACAGGAAACCTAGGCTGAAGAAAGACTATAATAATTACATATGTGTGGGGCCGGAGAGATAGCATGGAGGTAAGGCATTTGTCTTGCATACAGAAGGACGGTGGTTCTAATCCAGGCATCCCATATGGTCCACCAAGCCTACATGCATGAGTGATTTCTGAGTGTAGAGCCAAGAGTAACCCCTGAGCGCTGCCAGGTGTGACCCAAGCCCCCCCAAAATTGGCATATGTGACAGAAACCTGTGGGTCCAACAGAACTTGAACATAGACCTCAGAGGACAACTACTTTCCAATGTGTGGCCTCGACTCAGGAAAATGCCAATTCTTCTGTAACAGGATTCCTGGGCCTTCAGAATCACTTGAAGGAATTAGTCATCTCTCAGACTTCTGGTCAAACTCCAAGGAGTTGATTAAGTTATTTAAGTTATATTAATAATCACAATCATAAATAATACCCATTAATTATTACAAGTAATTACAATTAATAATGAAATTATATTAAGCAACTCAGATGGATTCACTGTTCATCACACCTCAATCAGATTTGAGGTGCAATGGGGTCTGAGAGATAGGTACCAAGGGGACACTTAGGTTACTAGTTCAGAGTCACAATTTAAGGACCGCTGCGAGGGATGAGTTCAGTTAGAGAAATAACTACATTTTGAACTGTCCTAATAATGAGACTGTATGAGGGAAAAGGAGAGCCTGTCTAGAGTACAGGTGGGGGTTGGGTGAGGAGGAGGGAGATTTGGGACAATGGTGATGGGAACGTTGCACTGGTGATGGGGTGTGTTCTTTACATGACTGAAACCCAAACACAATCATGTATGTAATCAAGGTGTCTAAATAAAATATTAAAAAAAAAGAACCACTGCTTAATTTATTTTGCTGTGTGTGGGGTTCACATCTGGATGTGCTCAGGGGTCACTCCTAATGGGTTCAGAGAATCATATGTGGTGCTGGGGATTGAGCTCATGTCAGCAGCATGTAAGGGAAGAACCCTTCCCACTGTACTATGTCTCTAATCCCAAGAAACACTACTTTAAAAAGCAACTCCTAGGGGATCTAGTTTGGCCCATCCTGAGCAATTACTACAGATAATAGACTTGAGAATTTGGGAGTTGGCAGGGGGTCTTTTTTTTTCCTGCTTTGCTGGCCAGGATCTTGATATGATTCCAATTTATCTACCTTTCCAGGATATGCTCAGGTTCTCTCTCTCTGTCTCTCTCTTTCTCTCTCTCTCTCTGTCTTTCTCTCTGTCTCTCTCTTCCCTCTCTCTCCCTCTTTTTCTCACACACAGAGTCTCTCTTTCTCTCTCTCCCTATCCTACTCTTTCTCTCCCTCATTCTTTCTCTCCTCTCTCTAGTTCTTTTTTCTTTAAAACAAAATGGAACCAAAAGTAAAGGGAGAATTTCCAAGTGCCCTCAAATCATTTTGACAAGTCTCTTCTTCATGTCTCTAGCCACCCTGTCCTTGGAGGGAAGTAGGCAGTGGCAGCTGATGTCCAGGTTGCAAGCAGGAACTGATGTCAAGCTTCTCATGACCCGCAGCCTCTTCTCATGAATGGTTTCCCTGAAAATATGCCTCTTCTTTCTAGTCATCACACAAGAGTAAAACTGTTACCAGAGGCAAGTGGCATCGCCGTTCTCCTACCAGGAAGCACTCAGACCGTTAGGAAACATGGGCGAGCAAATGTTTACTGACCGTGTAATTAATACAATGCCTTGCCCTGTCTATCAGCCCTTAGCACCATATTTCCTGTTCAAGGCAGTGGCAAGTGAAAATATTAGTTGTTGTTTGACCAGAAGAACAAGTGTCTTCCAAAGGGACACATGATCTATTAGCAGCTCTGCTGTGTCTTCCCATGGGAACAGGCATTTCACTTTGTTTTACAGTTAATTTCTTTCTTATAGCAGGTTCCCAGACACATCAAGTGCCTTGCTGGTGAAGCTGAAGTCAAGATTTATAGTCCAGGCCCCTGTAATTCAATGTCAAAGCACTCTGATAACATAAGGGTTGGAAGTCAACCATTTTCTCATGAGTTCTCATAAAAAAAAAGTCATTTTAGCTAAATTGAATTTGAATAGTGGGTGTGTCCCTGTGCTTGATGAATGCTTCAGAATCTGGCCTGTAGGAAAAAATGTGACTATTTTCTTGTACTTCTGAAGCCGCATAATCTTAAAATAGACTAAATAATTCTTGGTTGATATTGTTGGATTCTTGGTTTTGTTGCTTTTTTTTCTGTTGTGACTTCAAAGGAGTGAAAGAGAAATAGAAATGGACCTCTGACCTACCTGTCTTCCTCTGTTTCCTTTTCTTCCTCTTTACTTGACATTTTTATGTGACACACACGAGGGTCCCTGGAATAAACCACAACACTTGTAAGAAAGTTAGAAAGGAGGGGGTTTTCTTTTTCCTTTTTTTATTGTCTGTATGTTCATGGGTTTGCACATTCTTGGAGATGTAAAAATTTGGGAAGATTCCTTAATAGCTCTATTTTACAATTGAGAAGGAATAACCCTTAAGTGTCCTTCCCAAGGGAAACAGACAGCAAGGAACAAAGTCAAGGATCTTATGACCTTCCTTTTAATATTTGATATTTTTCTGGCCAGAAAGTAGTATTTTCTAGCCAGCAGAATTAGGATAATGCTTCCTGAAGCTCATTTTTTCCCTAGACTCTGATGTGTTTGAGGCTGTTATTCATATCTAACAATGGAGCTGGTAATGTACTATGAATAACATTCTTGAAGAAATGGCAGACCTGAACACCTGCCCAGCAAAAATGCTTTATGCTTTTTGAAATGTAGTGGAAATCAAGACAAGTAAGTAGAATTGCTTAAGATTCTCAGGAAATATTTTATCTGCAATGTAGTATAGTAATTTATTATTATTTATTTATTATTTTATCAAACATTGCAAGATTGAGAAGAAAAGTTAAGCAAAATTAGTAGTGCTCCAAGATTAAGTCATGGCTTCAGTTCCCATAGATCTGGATTTTTAAAAAGCCTCTGACATAGAGTAAATTAAAATGCAACAATTCTCAAATTGTGTTGAGAAATTTAAGATTCAAGAAAAACTAAGAATAGAAATAACTTGGGGCCAGAGAAATAGCATGGAGGTAGTGCATTTGCCTTGCATGCAGAAGGACTGCCGTTCGAATTCCAGCATCCCATGTGGTCCCCCTAACCTGCCAGGAGCGATTTCTGAGCATAGAGCCAGGAGTAACTTCTGAGCATTGCTGGGTATGACCCCCTCCCCCCAATAAAAAACAAGACAAACAAAAAAAGAAATAACTTGGACATTGAGGATTTCTCAGTACCAACCACCTTCTTTGGGCTGAACAGATGATGGTGACACTGATGATAGTAGTAAATGGCTTTGAAAATAAAGATAGCTGTAAGTAGCAAAGGGAGGTCAGATGGCCTCTCAAACTGTTTCATAGATATAATCAAGTCATAGCTAAAACATCAGAAACAAGAGGAGTCTACCAAAAAGTAATTGTGGGTATTTCTTCCACATTGTCTATCCTGGTATAATGCAGTATTACCATATTTTCTAACAAATAAGAAGACTTTTTAACCCATGAAAAACTTATCGAAAGTCGGGAGTGGTCTTACATGCCAGTTTAGGCATGCTGAAACTTACTCCAGCTTCAGGGATGAGCGATCCACCCCCCTCTTACTGCTGCATTACATCCAGCTGCCAAGTGTCATAATCACTCAGTCCTCTGCTTTTCCTGATTAATCTTTCAGGGCGCACAGTGAAACTGAGTTACCAAGCACTGTATCCCACCCAGACACCAGGTATCATCTCTGGGATGTGGCTTTCCGGTGCTCAGTCCTCTGTTCAGTTTTTATGGGACACATAAAAGCTATCTCCCTCTAGCTTTCTTATTAATCACTGCACTTCAGCCAGCTGCTCTTGAAGGAGCCTCTTCTCCCTGCTTTCAATGTAGTTCACAATTAAAAAATCACAATCACTCACTACAAATGACAAATGTAAAATGATTGTGGCACTCCAAAGTCTAGCTTTATTAAACATGTACTGTTGAGACTGTATGAGGGAAATAGAAAGCCTGTCTAGAGTACAAGCGGGGGTTGGGTGGGGAGGAGGGAGATTTGGGACATTGGTGATAGGAATGTTGCACTGGTGATGGGTGGTGTTCTTTACATGACTGAAACCCAAACACAACCATGCATGTAATCAAGGTGTTTAAATAAAATATATTAAAAAATATATACTGTTAACCTTTGAGGTTCTACTCTTTTTTTCTCTTATGTTTTTAAATTTCCATTTGGTGTACTTTAAAAGAGAAGTAGTCTTATATGGCAAATGTAGCCCAAACCCTATATTTTAGCAGGAAAAGTAGGGAATCATCTTATATGACCAGTTGTCTTATATGCCAAAAGATATGGTACTACAAGAGCGGTTGAAGGCCATCTGGGAAATTGTCAGGAATATCATTGCATGTTTTTTTTTTTTTTTTTTGGTTTTTGGGCCACACCCAGTGACGCTCAGGGGTTACTCCTGGCTATTCGCTCAGAAGTCGCTCCTGGCAGGCACGGGGACCATATGGGGAACCAGGGGATCGAACCGAGGTCCGTCCTAAGTTAGCGCAGGCAAGGCAGGCACCTTACCTCCAGCGCCACCGCCCGGCCCCAATTGTCAGGAATATCATATCAGACTTATTTAATGAGTTATATTTTCTTGGGAGACAGGACACAAAAATATTCAAGAAGTTCTGCAGTTAATTTTTGCTTATTCTAAGGTTTGATATGCATTGGTATAAAAACTTTGTAAGAGACGCTTATGATTCAAGAAGAATCTCTTGAAGAGGGTATAAGTTTTAAGGAACTATTGAGGAGAATCTGTCACTTAAGTATAAAAGTCTGTTTTTGTTTGTCCATGGATATTTCATTTTAGATATGTGGTAAATTTACTTTTTCTTTATTGTTAAATTAGAAATTTATTGTAGAAATTATCAATGAACTCTAAGTAATTGAATTAAATCCAGATTTCAGATAGGTATTTTATACCACAAAAATAAGCCAGATATTGCTATATTTAGACTTAGTAGTAGAGATGAAATTTACCCTTTTTCCTCTTTGGACTGTTGCTTGGTTCAGTCTCTTTGGAAAGCAGTTTGGAGTCTTAAAAAAAATAAGACTGAAGTTTCCATATGACCTTGTCATTCCACTCCTGGCCATATACTACAAGTTCACTAAATATGTGATATATAAAATATCATTTACAGACCTATGATAATCACATTATTTACAGCATCTAAGAACTGTAAACAACCCAAGAACCCCAAACTGATGAGTAAATAAAGGAATTATGGTATCATACACAATAGAATACTATTAAAGTATGAGACAAGATGGAAGTTTGCAGTATGCAACAATTTGTATACAACTGAACAAATTATGCTAAGGAAAGGGAGTAAAAAAATACAAAATTCAGAACAAAATGATAAAATGATCAGAAAGAACAAAATGATCTCACACACTTGCAGAAAATAAAGCAACAAAACAATGTATTAGATATACTAAATGGAAACAAACGTGAGAGATGATCTATAGAGTTGTGGTCTAAAGACGCTACAGGGAAGAAAGAGACTTAGGGATTAAATGGTGGGAAATCTTGGTGCTCTGGTGGTGAGCATGGGTATAGGAGCAGAGCAGGTCTAAAATATTAATATGAGTATTTTTAAAGGATTTGGTCAATACTAGTTCCCAAAACTAGTTTTTATTGCTTTTCAAACTTCATGTATATAAATCATGGTGTGTATTCTTTGACGTCTGAATTCCTTTGCCAAAAAAATAAGTGTGGTGTGTATGTGTGTGTGATATTAACCTACATTGCATCCGATTGTTCTAGAGAGTGTTGATGATGCCAGTGATGGCGGACCCTGGGAAAATTTGTGACCTAGCCCGAGAGCAATAATTTAGGACGGGGCAGATAAATAGAAAATGGGCAGGTACATACAAAATCAAACCTCTGGAAGTGACTTCAGAGAGATGACTCATTTATAACAAAGGGAAAAAGAATATTTAATCTGCTTCACAGCCAATAGAGAACACATCATTTATCCATGCACAAGAAGACTGAACAAAGAAAAGTGAAAATCTGGGGCTGGAGTGATAGAACAGCGGTAGGGCATTTGCCTTGCACGCAGTCGATCCAGGACGGATGGTGGTTCAAATCCCAGCATCCCACATGGTCCTCCGTGCCTGCCAGGAGCATTTTCTGAGCGCAGTACCAGGAATAACCCTGAGTGCTTCTGGGTGTGACCCCCCCCCAACCCAAATAAAAACAAAAAAAAAGAAAGAAAAGTGAAAGTCTTACTGGTCATGTATAAATACAGAGTACCATGTCTGCAGGTGGGGGAGTATGGGGCTTGACCTATATGACTTAGGTGGAACTGACCAGGGGAAGAACAGGATATAGGCTCCATTACAGAATGCCAGATGTTTGCTCTAACAGGTGCTCATTTTCCTCTCCTTATTTGGGGTAGGGGCTTCCTTGGCCTATGGAGCGCTTCCTTACAGGGGCTCTATTTGTCATGCATGAGAGTTTGCCCTGCTAGAATGGCAATCTCAAGGAAGTTCAATCTTATCTCTGCAGGGCCCAGCTACAAGAACCCTTATCCCATGTTAAATATTAGTTTATTATTGAAATTATATCCAATTTCATTTATTCTTCCTTGTTGGACTTTGGTAGATATTACATCCAGATTCGGTGAATATGATTAGTGCTCAATACATAATTTTGATTGTATTTTGGGTGAAAATATGTATGCATATAGGCTGAAATTATATCTATCTATGCATATGATGTCTCATATGATATTCACTTATTGGGTTCAACCATGTTGTCTGAGTTTCCTAATATGATTATGCAAAAATATAAAGACTTTACTGTTCCAATTTCTCACGTACATTTAATGTTGTTTGTTCACTCTGGTAATATACTGTAATCTTACTAAAATTTTGACTTTTATTACTCTGATAAGCAGTAACATCAAATACATTTTGTTTGTTTTGATTTTTGGTTTTGGGGCTACACTCGGTAATTCTCGGGGGTTATTCCTGGCTATGTGCTCAGAAATCTCTCCTGGCTTGGGGGGCCATATGGGGCACTGTGGGATTGAACCACAGTTCGTCCTGCATCAGCCGCTTGCAGGGCAAATGCCCTACCACTGTGCCACCGCACTGGCCCCCATTAAATTCACTTTGAACTGGCCAATTCAATGCCCTCTCTTGAGAAATGCACTATTTATATTTTATTAAAGCATTCATATTTATTTTTCTTAATAATTATAAACATTCTTTCTGTATTTACTCAAAATATATATCAGTGCTTTGTTAAATATATTTACTTCAAATTTCTTCTCCCACTCTTATTACGTGCCTATGTCCATCATGGGTAATTTTTTGTATTACTTTTTATTGTTGAAAATTGCAAGAAATATAATTTGTTCCTATCTCAATTTCTCATTTATATACAAATGAATTTTCATTCAATTCATCATTTATAAACAATATAATAAAAACTTTGATTACACTGTCTTTATTATTTTGATGAACTGAATTTGGGAGAGGGAGGCAAGCCACTTCAACTATTTAAATGCTTGTACTTTCTGGATTCTACTATACAAACTCATGTCTTTGTGTAGCAACTCTAAAGGTCACATATTTCCCAGAAGGAGATATTATTCAGTCTCTGTCACTCATATATATTTACAAAACATTCTACTACTGGACATATGACAAGTTTCAGGACTGGGTGAGGGACAGATTATCTGTCCCTAATGATGCAAGTCCACTTCCACCTAGCCTGTTTGTGAAGTCAATAAGAGGTAGGAGTTTACAGGTGAACTGCCTGCCTTCAATTTAGAAGGTCACCTTTGCTGCATCTATTAATGCTCTTAATTCTTCAAAAGTAAGAGCACCCCACATCAGGACTGCTGAAGGTCCACAATCTCCATGAAACTGGATAAAAGAAGCCTCTCTATCAAGACCCCTGGTAAGATCCTCTGGGAATGAAGCCCCCCATCTCCACTTCTCCCCAACCCCAGAGCGAGTAACTAAGCACAGTAGCCTAATCCACTTTTTCAATGTAGATAGAAAATAAGCACTTCCCTGATAAAATCTGCCTTTTTTTTTACCTCTGATGTATTAAAATTTTTATATTTCCGGTTGCCTAATTAATTGCAACTTCCTTCTCTTGCGAATCAGGTGAAACACTCATTATATAAAGCCAGGTTTTTATTTAATGACACGGACCTCCCTGGTGATCGGCAGCTAAGTTTGATATGAGAACTTCTGATCTCTGCAAGGACTTCTTCTACTTGTTCATATCTTAAATGACAGATTGCTGTCAGGGACACAGCAATCTTCCTGGCAGCCACTGATGGATGGTGGGGAACAGAAGGGACATGCTACTGTCCCACACATGTGGGCAGGGCACATTCTGTGTACACTGTTATAGCTTTGTTTTTTTTATTTGAAATATTCATGTTTTACTGGTTACTTCTAAATTTTATTTGCTTAATCTACCCACAGATTTCCTCAACACTGCTTGGGGAATGGACTTTGGCCTCACCAATTAGTCACTGGGTTAGTTTGGAGTCTGACATGGGCTAAATAAATGCTTGTGAAATTATACCTTTAGAAAAAAGTAGTCCTTTATCTTTTAACTAAAATTTTATCTAATTTTATTGGCATATACCATTTTTGAGTCATGACTGGTGTTTTCAGTATTACTCCTGGCTCTGAATTTAGGAATCATTGTTGGTGGTGTTCAGAGGACTAGATGCTGAGAATCTGAACCTGATTGGTTGTTTGCAAGGCAAGACCCTTACCTGATACTATTTCTCTGGCCTGGTGTATATGATTTCAACTTTTTTCTAAAGCTGAAACTATTAAATTTTGAAATTTTCTCTCTTTGATTCTAAAACAGCTACTTTGGTGTTCATGGCTGGAATTAATGAAGCTATAAATAAAAAGTGGTTTAATACCTTGGATTTTATTTTTGTTTATTTTCCTCAGATTTATTAAGTGTTTTCTTCAAAGTTCAGATAAGTTGGTATTTTCTCTCTCTTTCATTCACCACTTTATGTTTATGAAGGGACTGAATAGTTTAGAAGTGAAACAACAGAAAAACAGCTGTGATAGTGATTGTGCTAAAAAGAGTTGTAATAAGAAGAAATGATTTAAAAAAGATAGAATGACATTTAGAGAGACAGGAGAACTGATTCTGAGGAAGGCAATGCTCTCTTGGAATGGAACAATCAAGGCTCTACTAGGGCAATGTACAATGGGAACTCAAAAAAGACCAAATCATAAGCATTAGAGAAACATAATTTAGTCATCTCCCAGATTTCAATAAGCCAGAGAATAAACGTAAATTTTGAATTGAAATGGAACTTTAATTAAAGAAATGCAGTTGTGAGAAATGGAAAGGAATGGTGTATCATGTGGCAAAGAAGACAATATGAAAATCATATAAAAGAGGGAAGACTGAGACTCCAATATAAAGTAGCATCTAACATCATACTTAATTTCTGTATAATTAGTTTCCCACCTTCTCCAGATCTCATTTTCCACTACTGTGAATCCAGGGCAGTGTGTGGCTACTCAGTGTAGTCTCTGGTTTTGTAGCACCTGGGAACTTATTAGAAATGAAAAATCCGTGTTTCTATCCTGAATTACTGAATCAGAATCTAGATGGATCCAAAAGACCGTGTACTAACAAGTGTTATAGATGATTCCAGGGTTCTCTGTGTTTGAGAAGTATTTATTTACTCAGCTATTTAATATTTAATATGCATAAGATCAGAGTATTTTGTTTGTTCTTGGGCCACTGCCAGTGATGCTTAGAACTTACTCCTGAATCTGAGATCAGAGGAACATATATGAGGGATCAAACCATGTCAATCACATGCAAGTAAGGTGCCCTTCCCACTATATTATATTTGGCCCCTAGATTTATTTACTTATTTACTTATTTATTTATTTCCACATTCATCAGGGCTTAGGCACTATTCCTGGCATTATGCTAAGAATCATTTCTGGCAATGGAAATGCTCAAGAGGCAAAATTGATGCCTGGGATGAATCAGGGTCAACCGCAAGCAAGGCAATCACATCTCTATGGCCCCTTGAGGGATTGTTTGTTCAAATTCAGATTCTGGTTCCACAAATCTTTATCAGTTTTTCCTAGTAACTTGTTATCTGTAGAGTATATTCGAAGATCCCCAATGTTGCCTAAAACTGGGGACAGTACTGAACTTCATCGATGCTGTGCTTTTTCTATTCATATCTATGATAAAGTTGAATTTATACATGAGGCAGAGTAGACTAGAGAATGATAACCTTTGATAATAATAAAAGAATGACATAGGTGCTATTATAAATTTATGTGAACATTATATTATTTTTAAAATACCTTCTTATAGTTAATACTTTCAGACCAGGATTGTACATAGCTGAAATCATGAAAAGCAAAACCATGGATAAACAGACTACTGTGAGGAGCTGTCTTGAAATTGATAGGGTTATTAGCTTAATACTTTTCTTCTTCTTTCTTTCCTTTTTCTTTCCTTTTTCTCTTCTTTCTTTCTTTCTTTTTTCCTTCTTTTTTCTCTCTTTCTTTCTTTTTTCTCTTTCTTTTTCTTTCTTTCTTTCTTTCTTTCTTTCT
>PVKC010014376.1:0-22198 GCA_004027635.1 Crocidura indochinensis | reverse complement strand
GGGAGCAGTTAGGGACCTAACTATGAAGGGACCACTATGACAATGACAGCTATAAATGATCTTTCTGGACAAGAATTGTGTGCTGAAAGGAGGTAAAGTGATATGCATGATACCCCTTCAGTAACAATATTGCAAATCACAGTGTCTTGAAAAAAAAAAAAAGAGAGAAATGGAGGAAAAACACTTCTGCCACAGTGGCAGGCAGGAGGGGAGAAAAGTAGGGAGAGCCAAAGGAAATCAGGACAAAGATGTAGGAAAATGTATGCACTGAGTGGCTGAAACTCATGAACAACTTTGTAATTGTATGTCTCACAGTGATTCAGTTAAAAAATTTATAAACAAGAATATTTCTAAAAGGCCAAAACAAACCAACAAAAGAAAATTGAAATTTGAGAGCTATGAAAAGGAAGTTTCCTTGAATTGGAGTCATGGTTTCCAACTCATCATGCTCAGTCAAAAATTCTCCGCAAGTTTAGAAATAAAAGGGGGGGGGGGAGCTAAAGCAATAGTACGACAGGTAAGGCACTTGCTTGCCTTGCATGTGGCCAATCTAGAAAGATCCCAGGCATTAAGCCTTGCCAGGAGTGATCCTTGAACACAAATCTAGGAGGAAGTCTGGATGTAGTCCAAAAACCAGAGGTGAGGGTGGGAATAACAAAACTCTGTCTCTATAGCCTGGGCTCCAAATCACTGCATATGTAAAGACAAAAGTGCCCTTCAGAAATGCCTATGGGCCTTTTTCAACACTTCGCTGACACCCAGATTCACATCTTAGCTCAGCAATTTATTCAATGTATCACCTCAGGGAGGTTATTTAACCTGAGCTTCAAAACACTGCAGGAGAAAGGTCTAGCTAGCACTAGCCTTTTACATGGTTGGTGTCACTAAATACTAGCATGCTCGGTGAATAATCTATAAGAAGTGTTAGGAAAGGATAAGAACATAAACCGGAGGGAGAAAAAAGTGTCATCAGTCCAATTTGTTTACAAAGGAATATGGTAATGTGTATAAAACACAATCCACATAAGTTCTTTAACCGCTACCTTTAAAAAAGGCATTGGAATAAGTGGGAGAAAGTGTACTTCTAGGGATCTTCATCATAATATTGTTTGTAAGAGCAAAAATAAGATCAAACAATCCAAACACCAATTTGGAATGGTCCAGAACATATGGAAGCACACTATTTTAAGGGAAGTAAACTCTTCTCTTTTTTTCCCAAAAGGTATTTAATATTTTTGACAAGATATGTACAATTGTTTTCCAGAATCATTAGTAACAAAAATATTTTTTAAAAAACACATTAAAATTGTTTCTGAAAGATGTTTTTCTTGGATACTGAGGACCAATTAACACACTTTACTAATCACAGTTCAGCTTTTAAGACTAATTATCCAAAGATTTGAAAAAAAAAATTAGGCTGGGGGCCAAAGGAGTGGCACAAATGGTAAGGCATCTGCCTTGCCCACACAACCTAGGACCAAGGTTCGATCCCCAACGTCCCATATGGTCCCCCAAACCAGGAGTGATTTCTGAGTGCATAGCCAGGAGTGGCCTCTGAGCATCACCGGGTGTGGTCCAAAAACAAAACAAAACATTCAGGCTGGAATGAAAGACTGCTGTGGGTTTGTTGAGGTTTCTATTATTGTGTTTTGTTTTGTTTTGTTTTGTTTTGTTTTGCATAAAAAGAAAGTAAGTTCTGTTCTTTTGCTACTTCGTGAAGAAAGGAAAAACTATTTTCTGGCCAGTCTTCACACCTAATCTCCAATATCTAAAATCAACGTGAAGTTCTTATCATGAAGGTAACCAGTAAGTGTTTCAGAATAGAATCCCTCTAATGACAAAGAGTTAGCATGTCATTCTATGTGTTATTAGAGCACCCTAGAATTATCACCATAATGCTAGAATGATGGGACTGGCATGATTTAGATGAGGTTTCAGAGTGGATTCTAGATTTTTCTGTTATCAGGAGTTTGAAGGGACTTTCCATTAGAAGACATTAAAATAGTGTCTGTCCAGAGAGAAAACTCTAAGTATGTGCTAGATCCTGAACTCAGTCCCTTACACAAGGCCACCAGCCCACCACAGACTGTTAACTGGCAAGTGTGGGCCCAGTCACACCAGCTCGCCCAGGGTGGCCCTAGGAATCCCCATCATTGCTGTTCCCCCAGCAACATCAAATTCCAGGACACAAGCATTGAACACTCAGGTCAGCAACAGTCATACCGAATAGGAATATGAGTAGACTAGTAGTGACCTAGGGGTACCAAGCACTGCTGTGGATAGGGAGGAATATTTTTTAAAAAAAGGGAAAAAATTAAACATTAAACCATATAACAAAATAGCAATAAAATAGTAAATTATCCCCTGAAGTCATAAATCCACAACAATAACCACAAATGATGCTTATTGTATTTGGCTTTGTTTTTTAAAAACTATTTCAAAGGAATCAGTCATTTCTCACTGTGTTAGGACACACTTAAAATATATATTAATATTAAATGATGGTACATTAGAGGGGAATAGACACTCATGAGTTATTTTGAAGTGTAAACTGTTACATTCACTGATCAGAAGACAACAGGATAGAATCTATAGAAGTCAAAACAGGTATGTCCTGAGAACTGTGTACATAACTCTTTTCACTAAAAATGGCTAACATACCATAAAAATAACCCTTTTAAGGATACCATTTGGTGGGTGTTAACATAGTCAAAGTTATGAACATCAATACAAATTCCAGAATATTTTTACCACCCCCAAAAAATCCATACCTAGAGTTGACCCTATTACTCTTACTTTATCACTGTGTCCAAGGCAACCACTCATCAGATCTGGATTTGCTATTCTGGACACTTCAGATAAACTGATTCATAAAATAATGCCCTTCTTTCACTTAGTATGTTTGTAACTTCCATCTGTATTGTAACATAATTTTTTTTTTGGTTTTTGGGTCACACCCGGCAGTGCTCAGGGGTTATTCCTGGCTCCATGCTCAGCAGGCACAGGGGACCATATGGGGCACCGGGATTCGAACCGATGACCTTTTGCATGAAAGGCAAACACCTTACCTCCATGCTATCTCCCGGGCCCCTATTGTAACATAAATTACTACTATTTTTAATTTCTTTTTGTGACTGAATACTATCCACTGTTTGTTAAATACCACCAATGAACCAACATTTGGCTTGCTTCTACAGTCTGTTATTAAGAATAATGTGCTATACAAGTTCCTCCACAAGCTTTTGTGTGGACAGTTTTCCCCAATAGACAACACTACTTCTACTTCCATCAGCCATGTGTAAGGGTTCCAGTTTCACTCCATTCTCACCAATACTTGCTTATGGTGTGTCAATTTAATTTATAGCAATATCATCAGGTATAAAATGACAACTTATTATAGTTTTGATTTGCTTATCCCTAATGACTAATGATGTTTACTAATGCTGTACCTATTGACCATGTGCATATCTTTTGAAATAAATGGCTACTCAAATCCTTTGCCCATTTTTGTTATTTTTTTTTGCCCTAGGGGTAGAGAGGCACAGCAGCAGTGCTGAGCAGTCAAACCTCTGGGTGCTTGAGGCACCATATGTGGTGGTGCTGACAATCAAATCAGGTTCTACTGCATACAAAACAAGTTTCTAAAACCCCTGTACTATCTCTTTAGCCCCCTGTACATTTCTTTTTTTTTTTTTTTTGGTTTTTGGGTTGCACCCGGCAGCACTCAGGAGCTACTCCTGGCTCTAAGCTCAGAAATCGCCCCCGGCAGGCTCCGGGGACCACATAGGATGCTGGAATTTGAACCACCGTCCTGCATGCAAGGCAAATACCCTAGCCCCTGTCCATTTTTAATTGAATAATTTTATATTATTGAATTATAATTGTCCTTTATATATTGGATACTAGATTTCTGTCAGATAAAATTCACAAAGATTTTCTCTCATACTCTGGATCCTCAGTGTCCTGTGAAATATAAAAACTTGAATGAGATTAATTTTACTTAACTTTCCTTTATCACTGATGATCCTGCTACCTAACCCACCACCACTATCATCACAAGATTTAAACGTGTTTTCCCTCCAAGTGTTCTATGCTTTTATTTATCTCATATAGTTCTTTAATCCAGTTTGAGTTCATTTTTGCATTAGGTGTGAGGTCCAAATTTATTCTGTTAAACAGGGATAACCAGCTGTTCCAGTTTCATTCATTGAAAAGAATTAATAGAGAATTTAATATTCTCTATTAAATTGTCTTTGAATATGGTTTTTTGTTTGAATATTTTTTTTTGTTTCAACATTTGTTGAACTACAAATGTTCTATACCTTATTGTGGTATTAACTCCATAACTGTATAAGTGTTATTGTTATTCACAAAATTACACTCCAGGAAAAACAAATTCTATCATATGTATTATCTCAATAAAACTGGTAACTTAAATATTATGTTAAAGCTGGACAGTTAGTACAGGGTTGAAGTATTTGCCTTGCATGTGCTTGACCTCTTTTAATCCCTAGTACTACATATGCTCCCAAGGTACCACCAAAAGTGATCCCTTAGCCCATAGCTAGGAATAAGCCTGAGAACTTTTGGGTGTAGCCAAATAATAATAATAATAATAATAGTATTAAAAATACTTGTTTTGTTTTACATCAGAGAAGACAGAAGTGGAAGATGGCTCAGAGAACTGAAGCATATGTTTTGTAGGTGAGTGTCTGGTTTGATCAAAAACACCTTATGGTCCCCAAGCACTACTGGATATTCCTTAATTTAAAAACAAATCTACTTTAGAGAAAGTTTTAGATATAGTATATACATAAAGGTTATATGCTTCAAAATGATTGCTGTGTTGTTTATCATAATGACAAAATGCATGCCATATTAGCATCTATCAAAATGCAGCCAGCTAAAGAGAATATAGGACAGAAAACTTAAACAGCAGTTCAACTATACGCTAGTAAAGCTTATTAAAGCTAAGAAAACTAATAAGCTATAATATGTCAAATATTAAATGAAAGAAGACATGTATATAAAAAAGATGGACAAAGCCACACTCTGCAAGCCTTATGACTATATGGGTAAATATATACCTTTAGGATATAGGTAAGTACACATTTAAGATACAGATAAGACCTTTTAAGGTTGATCTTAAAGGTCAATAAGAAAACTCTGCACAATGATAATCATAGTCTCAGGAGGAAAAAAGGTACCAGGATTGGACAGTGTGACAAAAGATGAAAAGATGATTCATTAATTACTTATGGTTAAAATTTAACCATAAACTTTATTATCATTAATTACTTATTTACATTTTTTAAATTATTTACATTATTATCTTTTATGAGTGTTACAAACAGAGTTTGTTCAGTGTAAAATCTTATCTTCTTTCAGGTGTCAGAAATCAAGGTCGGGGTCTCATACAGCAAAGTATACCGGTACTCCCTTGTTACCCAGTCCCTATTATAATCCTAGATTTTTAATATATATGTGCCAACATTTAATACATGCATGCCAAAATCCCTGCATTTAACCTATGTGCACACACACACACACACACACACACACAAACACACACACACACGTGATCTTACCAATTTGGATTGTCTCTGCTTTCCCGAAAAACAGACTCCTCCTTCATGGATGCATATTGTGTCCACGTGAGGCAGTGACTCTGGATAGCCATGTTTCTCTCCCTAGGATTCAGCCATGACTCCTCTTCTAATTGGATATTAGGCACCTTCAGAATGCTCACCTATTCAAAAGAGGAAGAAATGTTTTCTCTCTTGAGGAGAAGCAGACTATTTAAGTTCTGCCCCAAGACTGGCACTCACGCTGGGCTAATTAAGAAAGCACGGGATCCTGATATATGGATTATGGAGTCACCAGTGACTGTAAGTTCTTGGCAATCAGACACACTATGACCTTATTAAATGCTGGAGAGGACATGCAAATGGTGCTGGATTTATGAAAACTATCTGGTCTTTGGCCTGATTTCCCAAACTGCTAAACAGTCAACAAATTATCAGCCTCCTTCATGTCCCCTCTGGAGCTGGTGATGGTTCTCTTCAATTGATAGGTTCTAACCAGACCCCCAGGCAGGCCCACATGTCAGGCAGAACCAGGTAAAATGAAATTCTTCATTTTCAGTTTCAGTTTTAATTTCAATTCCATTTTAATCTTTGATTCTTCCATCACCTAGAAAAGATGTTTTGCTAGGTAGAGGAGATCAGAAAAACTACAACAGCAGAAATGTACCAGTCAGAGGTTTCCTTAAATTATTGAAGACTTGAGGTACAAGACAAAGTTGAATGCCATTTTAAATAATAGATTGCAAGTGTGTGTATAGGGCAAATACAGAGGATATGCTCTGTGGAAAAGCCAGTTCAAATTGGCCAAACACAATGCAACACATTTTATCACCTGGAAAATAAAAGAAAGTCCATTTTCTTTGTCATCGTGGCTTTCTTTCTAGTAAAGAATAAGACAGCATCATCATCCACAGCAAAGAAGTCAGTGAAAGCTGCCGTATTTTCCACATACATCCCTGTAATGTCATTTGCAGTCCAATCAGTAGGAGCGCAGCTAGGATCCACAACACGCACGCAATCAGTTCGAGGTTAAAACCATTGGAGACATTTTTTAAGTGTACATCAAGATCCTCTCCTTGATTTTGCTAGAAATTATGAAAGAGGTTCACTGATCAATCCTCTCTGGAGCAAGCAATGAGATGAAAAAATTTGCACTTACCTATGTCCAACCATCACCAGAGTGCTAAAGATGTTCAAAGAGAGAAAACAGTTTGCTATCATAAAGATTTCATCATCAAAGCCATTAATATGACAGCAGAAACATAAACAAGAAGAATTACAGAGAGCATGGAAACACCCTACTCCCTGAAAGGAATGTTCTGACAGGGAAACAGAAATGAAGCTTACCTTCACTACTCAAGAACAGACTAATATTATAATGTACCGGTACTCTCTAACCCAGTGGTCCTAAAATTACGGCCCGTGGGCCACATACTGTATTTGTTCCCATTTTGTTTCTTCACTTCAAAATAAGATATATGCAGTATGCATATGAATTTGATCGTAGTTTTTGTTTTTACTATAGTCCGGCCTCCAACGATCTGAGGGACAGTGAACTGGCCCCCTGTTTAAAAAGTTTGAGGACCCCTGCTTGAGTAAACTTTATTACCGAAGAGTCATTTCTATCCACAGCTAGGTCAAAAAAGATGGTGAAGGGCAACTGGGAACACTAGTAATGAGAAATATGCACTTGGTGAAGAATTTTACACACTATATGACTGAAACTCAATCATGAACAACTTTGTAATTGTGGCAAAAAAATAACTGTATTATGAACAACCTCTTAGCCATGATGTTTAAATAAAGTAATTTTAAAAAATGATGGCAACTTTATGCAATATGTTCAAGGTGTATTTTTAAAGTTGTTAGAGTACCACTGAGACTACTCAGATTCTCCACAAAAGAAAAATTACAAAAGAAAAATTAGATTAAAAAATAGAGGATTAAAAAATACCTCCATCTGTCAGAACTGAATCAGAGATGAGAATTTTCTTCCTCTAGTCTAAAAGGTTTAGAGGTAGGAAAACAATTCCTTATACCCCTTGCCATCAGAAAGTGTGGTTCTCAAAAAGATTTTAAAAAAAAAACACTGTGTGACATTTTGAAAATGACCAATTTTATGCCAAATCTAGTTAAATTTTAAAATAAGCTTACCTTCCTTAAAATTTCTGGGATCACATTCTGACAGATTGCAATCCTCTTTCTATAGATGATTCCTGTGGACACATCTAGAGAGAGAAAAGTTTTACACTCAAATAAAAATAAGGACTTTTATTTTAGTTTTCATACATATTTTTAATGTCAATTTCAATTTTATATATGAAGACCTCCTAGAGAAAATGATAAACTCAAATCTCAAATTAAAATATATTTATCTTCATCCAGGAATAAGAGGGAAACAGCTTTCACACAGTTCACCCAAAGACAAGGATTAAAGATTATTAATCAATCTCTCTCTCCATCTCTCTCAATCTCTCTCACTTGTTTATACATGCAGTACAATGAGCAATATCAATGCCCCAATGTCAATGGCCAGTGGCCACTGAGCCTCCTGATCAGTTCCAAAAAGAATACATTAACAAGATGAAGTATCTAATTCTGTCACCTTCTTCACCAAACATGTTACCATGCTCATTTCTCTAGCTGCAAAATTAAATCCCATAATAAATGCATAAGTCACATTCTTTTTTCATAAAGAAACAGATTCTCCCTGTGACTGGAACCATTCAGTTTTATCTAGTATTTTAATTCTTCACAGGAGTATTGTGATTCATAATATAACTGTTAATGATGGCTGCATGTGTACATCTTTTCAATACCACAACCACTGCCAGAGTACCATCTTCCCACCACCAAATTCCCCTCCCTTACAGGTCCCTGATCTCCTACTCTGTCCCACATTCCATGGACCAACTCTCCTATTCTGTTGTCTTTGACCATCTGTTGTTCCCTTGACATGTATCCTAAATCCCAGATATAAGAAAGATCATTTTGTATCTATCCCTTTTTTCTCACTTCAGCAAGACAGTTTGTTACATCCATGTAATCCAAAATACATTATTTTGCCCAGCTGTTTAGAAGCACAACTTCATGATACATCTATAGTTGGGTATTTCGTTTGTTGCAACGTCTTGGCTATTATAACAAAGGTGTGCATATGTCCTTTCACTGTGATTTGGTGATAGACACCACCAAAAAAGCTTAAAGCTTAAAGCTCAGGTTAGAATATCTTTGAATCTTGGTGCAACCTCTTTGCTGCCCAAAAGTCTACAGAGTACTGGAACCTCTCCTCTGTGTTTTGGGACCACTCATTCTGTGTTGGCAGCACATGGCTCCCAAATGCTCCTGGTGCAAACGGTCCTTGTCAAAGATAAGAATTACACTTAACATTGCCAAGCCACTTTGGAGCATGCACATTGGTCTCTCACTGGGCTTTCACAACAAACAGTCTAAAATCACAACTGTTATTTATTATCTTCCCATGTAACAGTTGAAGAGACCAAGACTCCCAAGAAACACTCAGGCAAAAACTTACAGAGTCAGACTCACCTAATGCCAAATAACACATTTTCTTTACGTGAAGTTCATGAGAAAGTGGAATTCAATGCAAATTTAGAAATTATAGAATAATAAAAATGCCCTCACAAACACAGAAAAGCACAGAGGACACCTCAAGTATAGATCAAAACATCTCTTTCATGTTTTCTCAACAGAATGTCAGACCCGAGCATGGGTACCTCCAAAAGTTTGTTCAATGATTATTTACATCTGGATTGTTTCCTGCATTGCCTTGTTTGGAAGTTCAAATCCATATAGTGAAAAAACTTCAGCTCAAATGGAAAGGACAAGACAATGGTTTCCCACACCAGGGGTTGGAAAACATTTTCAGTAAAGAACAAGATGGAAAATATCTTAGATTTGGGGGACAATACAGTCTGGAGTGACAGCTCTAATCTGCTACTGTTGCAAGGACCATCTGAAATAATAGTCATGTGTCAGATAATGACTCTCTCTATAGGTTATGTATGGAAGAGAGGACCTCAGATTCCAATGACCTACTAACATTGAGCATTTCCTGCCTTATAGCATAAAAGCATCAAGCCAGATGGAAGAGACACCTCCTGAACTTCTATGCCAAATAAATGACCCGTTTGTTCAATGTGCCCAGTGATTCATTTCTGAATGAATCCCAGTTATTCCATTGCAGGTGACTGTATAAAAACAAGTGAACATGACTGCATGCCATTAAAACTTTACTGACAATGGGCACGCTGAACACAGTTTGTCAACCTGTTCTAGTCAGTGCTGAACCACTTGAAGTAGTTTTACTTCCCTGATTAGCTACTGTTTGGTCACATCTCACATGTGGAGATGTGATCTACCATAACTATACTGTCACCGATAATATGAGATAGGGAAATAGTTATGTGATCCTAGTTGTTATTTAACCTGTCTTTCATTACTTTTTGATTTATTCACTCATTCATATGAGTAGGATCAATTCCGATGCCTTATAATGCTCTGAAGATCAGGTGAGCTAATTAGAGTGTCTGGCACATAGTAAAGATTTTTAAAGAAATGCTATTAAGACTGCTATCAATTATTATCAGAGAAAGTGGCAGGGGAAGTTTGGACAAGTCTACTGAGACAGGAAATACTGAATTCTCTCTCTATCTCTCTATCTACCTATTTATCTATCTCTCTCTCTTTCTCTCTCTCACACACACACACACACAGGAACGCCTACTTAAAGGTCATCATCACTTAAAGATCATCACCAAAGTGAAGTCAGTTCAGAGCACTTACCTCTCTTTTCCTCCACAGTGTTTACAGAGATGACATTTTTATCCATGGAGTTGGGATACTAAATAAAAACATAAAAATAATTATCATTCACATTTTTGCCAAATGAGTTACAGCAGTAACCACAGATCTTGGTAAGACAAAAAATATTTTCCAAGTAATCCCTAAAACTAGATTTTAATAAAGGATCTTAATGTTAATATTTGTATTACCCATCACCAAAATCTAGACGAAACCATGTTTTATTATTATTTCATATCTGTTGATGACTTTTTCTATTTGATTGGGAGACCTTTTGTTTTTGCTTCAGTAGCATCATGATTAACAGCATTGCTCATGAGGAGGTTTCATGTGTACAAGATTCCAGCATCATATCCTCCACCAGTGAATGCTTCCCCCCCACTGTCTCAGTTGGGTTGCTCCCCTAAGCAGCACTCCTGCCCTTGGTAAACTCAATTCTAAATATGATATAATAAAGGTCTATTAGTGTTTGACCATTTGTTATTCCCATACTATGTTTCTTTATAGCCTACATTAAACCTTCTTCAGCTCTGGCCGCACCCATCTTAAAGTGAGGAATGTGAGGTTAAGCTGATTAATAATGATAATCTAAACAATAAGTAATCTGATTAATAAATAAACAATAAGCTAGTTTAGCTAATTAATAAAAATTTAATAATTTATTGATAAACTAATTGATAAATATATTAAATCGTGGATACTGAGCTCATCTATGGCCTTTGTGGTTTCTGCTTGACTCTAGCCCCAGTTCCCTCTCACTGATAATCACCAAGATCCTGCCTCCTCTTCTTTAATCAGCCCAAGGTTCTTCTTGCCTCTTACCCAGCGATAACCAAACTCCTGATTCCTCCTCCTCGTGCCATCTCTTTGCCCCTCAGAAATGCTCCCCCACCTCATTTGGAGGGGAAGCCTGTTCTTCTCAAACCTTCTTACATACTCCCTCCCAACACAGCAAAGTCACAAATTCTTGCCATCCCCATTTGAGTGCATAAGTTGAGCAAGGAAACAAATGGCTTTGGAAAAACTGGATAAAATAAGAGCTCCCAGTACTCTGGAACCACAAAGAAAGACTTCATCATAAGTTCCACTCCTTGACCTGTGCAGAGACTGAGATCTCTAAATACAGAGGTCTGATTTGATCACCCAGAATGGAGCAGAAGTCTTCCACACACCACAAAAGCACCAAGGGGAGAGTAAATAAACTTGAAAGGAGTCTATAGTTAATCCCATGACAATATACTTCAAGGGTGGAGAAACCCTGTATCTCTTAGGCCAAGGGAATTCCTGTTCGAAAGACCCCAATGCTTACTGAGCCTATGTAGGAGGGAAAAAAAAAAAGACAAAAAGCACAAAATAATCTTTTTTTAATCTATCTAGTTTTTGTCTATTTCTTTGATTTGCTGTGGATATTGAAACTGTTTTCCCCATTTATATTTATTGATTGATTTTTCTTTCTTCTCTTCTTCCGTTTTGTGCTCTGTCGTATTTTTTATTTCAAGAACATGGCTATTATGTGGTGCCTATCTTGATTGCTGTAGTGCTCACTGGATACTTTATTTGATACTTTTTATAGTGCTGTGGTGTTTCACCTTCTTTTTCCCCTTCGTCTCTCAAACTGAGGATAAGAGCCTCTAGAAGGACTCCGCCCATTTTCGGCGTATTTGATTTTTACCCCATTTTATTACTTTTCTCTTCTTCAAACAAAACCACATAACTTGAACTGTCTAGTCCCGCCTCCCAATTAGAAGGGGATATAATGGAGGTACCATGACCAAACAGTTGTAAGATCACTAAGTAGTAAGCTAGGCACAGAGGGGACCACTCATTCTAGCAGCCCTGGGGATGAGGGTGGAGGATATGGGAGGCAAGACGGGAATAGAGGTGGAGGGAGGACAATTCGGTGATGGGAATTCCCCTGATTCAATGTTAATATGAACCTAAAATATTACTGTGAACGATGTGTAACCCACTAAAAAAATAAGAGTTCCCACCAAGGGCCAGAGCAGTGGCGCAAACGGTAAGGCATCTGCCTTGACTGCGGTAGCCTAGGACAAACTGCAGTTCGATCCCCTGGCATCCCATATTGTCCCCCAAGCCAGGAGCGATTTCTGAGCTCATACCCAGAAGTAACCCCTCAGTCCCCTCAGTGTCATGGGTGTGGCCTAAAAACCAAAAAACCAAAAAACTAAAAACCAAAAAAAAAAAAAAAAAAAAAAAAAAAAAAAAAAAAAAAAAAAAAAAAAGAGTTCTCACCAAACTGGAAGAGATATTTGTACATCACAGATTAGATCAGTAGCTAATATACAAAACATAGAAGGCACTTGCAAAACTCTGTAACAACAAAAACAATAAAAAAAAAACTGATAACCCCATCCCAGAAAAGTAGAGAGGAGATAAATAGACATCTCCACATAGAGGACATCCAAATGGCCAGTGGGCATATGAAAATTTGTTCCTGTTATTACTTGGGAAATACAGCTCAAAATAACAAGATAAGACCTTACACTGTTCAGAATGTCATATATCAAAAAAGATTGGAAACGATCAGCCTTGAGGGAATGTAGAGAAAATGGCACCCACATTCACTGTTGATGAAAATGTTTTCCAGTGGAAAAAACTAAAAAAAATTAAGGATCAAGTTTCCTTGTGACCCAATAATTCTACTTCTTGACATCTATCCCCAAGCATAAAAACATCAATTCAAAAATTATATATGCACACCTATGTTAACTGAATCCATGAGTACAGTAGCCAAGATATTAAAACAATCTATGTCCAATGACAGATGAAAGGATAAAAATGTTGTGGTATATATACACGGTGGAATACTATGAAGCTAAAAAAATAAAATGAAAGCATGTGTTTCGGGGCCCAGGAGATAGCATGGAGGTAAGGCGTTTGCCTTTCATGCAAAAGGTCATCGGTTCGAATCCCGGTGCCCCATATGGTCCCCCGTGCCTGCCAGGAGCAATTTCTGAGCATGGAGCCAGGAGTAACCCCTGAGCACTGCCGGGTGTGACCCAAAAAAAAAAAAAAAAAAAAAAAGAAAGCATGTGTTTCACTACAATTTGGAGGGCACTGGAGGGTACCATGTTAAGCAAAGGAAGTCAGAGAGAGAAGGACAAATAATGATCTCATGGATTTCATCCATGGTATAGAGAAAAATAAGACAAGAGAATGAAAGGTATCAAATGTTGGCAAATTCTTGGCACTGAATTACAGAATTTAGAATACTAAGTGTGGGTGTGAGGAAACTATAAATTTGGCTTGACATAACATCAGGGACGGTGATCAAAACCTTAACATATATACCACTGTAAATATGTGAGCAAAATTTAAAAAAATTTAAAATTAAATTTTTAAGAAAAGTAGATTTATGCAGTCAGTGATAGTAAAGCAGGTAGGGCATTTGTCTTGCACACAGCTGACCCACATTCAATTTGTAGCAACCTATATGGTCCCCAGAGACTGTCAGGAGTAATCCTGAGTATAGAACCAGGAGTAATCCCGAAGCATTGCCAGGTGTAGTGTCCCCCCAAAATAAGTTTATGAAGGCAGTAAAATAAGGGGAAGGATAGGGCCTTGACACTGGTGGAGGGACATTGACATTGGTGGCACTTATGGAGCTGGAACATATGTCTGAAACCCCATGACAAATAGTAAAGTAAACCACAATGTCTGGATAAAAAAAATGAAGGGAAAAAAATAAACTATGCTTTGTGCCAGAAACTGGGAGAAAGATTTCACTTGCTTTTCTTGTTTAAATCCCCAACAGGGTCCAGAGAGATGGCTCATAGGACTAGAGCATGTGCTTTGCAAATAGGAGACCCAGATTCTAGCCCTTACCATACCACAGTGCCCTGAGCACCACTGAGAGTACCCAGGAAACTACCAGACATGACCAGAAAAATACACAGAAGTGAATTTTTAAAAAAAAAAAAATCCCATTTTGATATGAAGCTTACCACAAGGAGTGGCAAGCACAGTTAGAGAAATAACTACACTAACAACTACCATGACAATGACAGAGAGAGAGATACGCTGGAAGACAGGCAGGGGGTGGATAGGAAAGAAATGGGGGAAACTGGTGTAATGAAAGCTACACTGGAGTAGGGAGTGTGTGCATATTAAGGCTGAAACCTGATTATAAACATGTTTGTAACCATGATGCTTAAATTAAAAATTATTTTAAAAACTAAATTAAAAATATAAGTCCTTAAGGCCAGAGTGATAACAGAATGAAAAGGACATTTGCCTTACAAGCCACCTACCTGGGTTCGGTCTGTGGCATCCCATGTGGTCCCCTTAACCTGCCAGGAGTAATTTCTAAGCTCAGAGTCAGGACTATACCCTTAATACCACAAGTGTGCCCACCATCCAAAAACACACATAAGCATAAATCCCCTAATAGTCTTTCTGGAAGGATTGGGTCCCATGATAGCAAATCCTATTAGAAGTGCCCGAATGACAGTACAGGGGTCTGACTTGCATGTATTTCTTAACCTTTTCAGAAAGTGAAGCTGAATACAGATCAGAGATTTTCAGATCATCCAGTTACTCTGTGCTAGAGCCAGAAAATTATGCCCAGCCTAATAAACAATGTTCATTCACAAGGCCCCACAGCATTGTCTATATTAACGTCACAGAAATAGTTATAGATGTAAACTATGCCAGAGCTCAATAAATAGGTTTATTATTGATATAATTCCTCTGAAAAAAGGGATGTAAGAAGCTAATAATAGCTATTTCTGTCCCGGGAAGTTTACATACATAATTTCAGTTTAATTCTCAAATCTCTCCCATGAGGTAAAAGCAGTTTTACTTTCTCATCTCACAAATAGAGTGCTGATAAAAATCAGTCAATTTGCTCAAAATCTCCCAGCTAATGAGAGATAAGACTGGCGTGTACTTCCAGACACCTACTGTTGCTGATGCAGTCTGTCCACCCCACTCACCCTCAATCACTCCATAACTCAAATTCCATTGATTCCACTGCTCGGTTGCAAAAAAGGGAGACTTGGAAGGTCAAATGACTCCCTAATGTCATAGGACAAAACAGCTGCAGATTCAGCAGTGCTGAGCCCAGGGTGAACCCTTTTCTTAGAGGTTACAGCATCATCTTGTGAGTACGTCTGCTTGGAACACAGTGTTCTGTGTTCAGGAATCCACAAGAGCTTGGGGACCACATGGGATGCCAGGATTGAACCCAGGTCAGCTCACTGATAGGCAAGTTCCCTCCTGCTCCCTTTGTGATGAAGTCTGAAAAGAAATGGAGAGAAAAAACATCTCAGATGCTGAGGAGGTGAGAGTAGCAAACAGGATAGGGAAGATGACTGGGGAACAGAAGAAATGGGGATCTGCACATGGTTTTAGAGTGCAGATGGGCCTTCTCTACCTGCCACAGCAGCATATGATGTCAACACAAAGTTGTTTTGCAATGCAAAATTGTGTGTGTGTGTGTGTGTGTGTGTAAGAGAGAGAGAGAGAGAGAGAGAGAGACAGAGAGAGAGAGAGACAGAGAGACAGAGAGACAGAGAGACAGAAAGAGATACAGAGACAGAGACAAGATCAAAGGAGACATACTGACGTCTCAAGAAAAAGGTTCACCAGTTTCACACATCCTTAAAAATATGCGTGCCCCTCTTTGAGGCCAGATAGTACAGAGTGTTAGGGCACTTTTTTAGGGAGATGGTAGGATGTTTTCCTTGCACACAATCCCCACCACCCCAAACAGTACTCCTAGCACCTAACACTGCTAGGAGTAATTCCTGAGCACAGAGACAGGAGTAACCCAAGAGCCGCCAGGTGTGACCCAAAATCAAAACAAACACACACACACACACACAAAAAAAAAAAAAAAAAAAAAAAAATATATATATATATATATATATATGTATACCAAGGACTCAGGATTTAAACAGTATCTTCATGCAGGCAGGAACATGACCCATCCCATTATTCCTGTATCTCTACCACCAAGTGTGGCCCAATGAACACTTGTTGAGTGAATAAATCATTGGGATGAGAGACCTCACTAACTTCAGGGATCAATAAGAAAAAAAATTGACAGGGATCAACCTGTGAACACACTGTAGAATGAGTCTTCAGTTTCCTCCATACCCCAGTATGCCCTGTACTATAAATATTGTCACTACTCTGAACCTGACAGCAGCCATCTTGGTAATGAATCACAAATAGGGCTCTCAATACATTCATTCATTCTTCATTCATTCATTCATTCATTCATACTCGCTCCAGAAAGACTTGCGGAATTACAATGACTGCTCTCCTACAGTTTAGCCATCAGTATTTCTTGTCTGGAGGCCAGGCTGGGATGATATGTGACTCAGCATCACCCCCACCTAACACACACAGTACAGTTTAAAGCAAGAGGGTAGAATCTCAGTTGCCATGAAGGGCATGGATGGGTGGGTGCATGTAAATTAGAACTTTTACACTAAGATAATATATGAGTTTTCTTCTACTATAATTCAGTTCGCACATTTGAGAGCCATAAATATATCCTAGCTGAATATTATAAATAATATTTATAAACAGACATTGAAGGAAGATTGCTGAGCTGAATTGCAAAAGAGGTTCAAAATAGGATCTACAAGAGAAGTTAGAATGATAAAAGTTTCCAGCTCCTGATTACTCCACTAAGTTAGAGCAGCATTTCCTATAGATTAGAAACTCAAATACTTCATAAAGTTATATATGACTTTCGCACTTGGTTATTAAGACATCGGATACTGGTTTAAACAATAGATTAAATTGATTAAAAAATTTTAAATTTAACATTTTTAAGTTTGGATTAAAATAAGATAAAATAAATAACAAAAATAAAATAAAGTTTAAATTTAGATTTAAATTTTAATTTTTTCAATAAAATTAAATTGAATAAACATTTTTTATTATTTATATGCCATGCACTGTTCCAAGCACCAAACATATGTACTGAAACAAGCAAAACTTTCATACTCCCAGACAATTTAATTGTAAGTTGAGGAAACAAACAAATATCAGCAGACAATAAATCAGATCATGGTTTATAAAAGAGTGCTGGGAGCTAATGGAGAGACCATTGTATAGTACTGAAGAGCCACCCAATAGATAATTTTCTTTTTTAAAAAAACGGCCCTGACCATTTTTATTCATTCCTCCTACAAAATTATTTGCAATGTTCAGGTCATTTTCTTACACAACTACTTTTAGAACTCTGTAGAAACATGCTTCAAGTTTTCATCTATGAATGGGAGAAAAGAAACTAGTTAAAATAGCAAAGTTAAAATAGCTCTATTCCACGTTATTTATGAAAGGCTTTGATTTTTAACTTTCTAAAAATGAAAAGATTAGTTGTGCTAAGGCTCCCCCTACCTGCACCCTGTAAATGAGCTGATGCCATCTTGTGGGAACCCAAAGGGAGCTGGTTTCATTCACAAAAATGCATCTCCAAGAGGTAAGGCGAGATAGCCAGATACAGAGGGTCCCCATAAAACAGGCCAACACGAGAAGATACGAAACACACAGCCAGGTTTTCCTAAACACCTTCCCAGACACAAGGTGGCCATGTTTTTGGTCAAGCGAAGGCCTGATGGAGCCAAACAAGGGCTTAATAAATATCTCTGAGTCAGAGGCTAGAGGCTGCATCTCTGTTCTCTTCCTTCACCTCCTCCAAATGAGCAAACCTATCAACAAGTAGTAAAAGAAAAGGAACCTTTGCAGTAAAGGATATCACGCTACAAAGGCTGAAACAGCGGAGTGGTCTGGGGGTCCCTAACCTGCTCCATGCTAGCGGTTGTGACAAAAGCAAAGAGGTAAAAGGGCCTCGACGGGCCTACACCTTGTCTTCCGTGGACCTGGCTCAGTGGATCAGAAGCAGTAGCAGCCTATGAAGCACCACAGAGGGCTGTGGGCATCCATCATGCGTGCCACATGTCATGATGTGACTGGAACTCTCACTTTCTTCACATAATAGAGAAATTAACTTCCTTTCTCAGACAGAACTAGGAGCAATAGTACAGTAGGTAGGGTGTTTGCCTTGCTCAGGTTGAGCAGGGCAGCTGACCAGGGTTCAATTCCCAGCATCCCATTTGGTCCCCTGTGCCTTCACAGAGCCCAGAGTAATGCCTGAACACCACAAGGTGTGTTCCCCCACAAAAAGAAGCCTATTACAAATTTCCTTAATTCTGTCCTAAGTCTATACCTTGCTTTCACCTGTCTTTGAAGGCCAAATATTATAAAACACTGAGTTAAAAAAAAGTTGTGCTATACTAAACTATATATATATGCATATATACACAATATAATATAAACACATAACTATAAAAACTAAGAGGTCAAAATTTGTGTCCAGCTAATCAAAGGAATAGCACTCAATCAATATATGGGGTGGGGGAACTTCATGAAGATAGGACATTTATCTGTCACTCACAGGGATTAAAAACATATAAAGTGGGAGTGGGGAAGAGAAACTAGGGAAATGGGTGGTAGGAAATGTGCACTGATGAAGGGTGTTGGAGCACTGATTGAAACTCAATCATGAACAACTTTGTAATGTGTACCTCACAGCGACTCAATTAAAAATTGTTAACAAAAAATGAAATAAAAACATTTTAATTAAGAAATCCTAGGGGCTGGAGAGAAAGCATGGAGGTAGGGTGTTTGCCTTGCATGCGGAAGGATAGTGGTTCAAATCCCAGCATCCCATATGGTTCCCCAAACCTGCCAGGAGCGATTTCTGAGCATAGAGCCAGGAGTAACCCCTGAGCGCTGCGGAGTGTGACCCAAAAATCAAAAAAGAAAAAAAGAAAAGAAATCCTACAAATCAAAAAGGAAAGTTAGGGGCACAGAAATAGTTTAGTGGTCTAGAGTTCTGGCTGCAATCTCCATAGTTGGGTGCCACCAGATATAGCCCAAAATCAAAAGGAAAAGAAAAAGAAAGTTACTAAAATAGAAACTCTCCAAAAAGTTGAGAAGGCAATTCTGCTTTTGATGATATCCCCATGAAACCTCTTCTTTCAGTATAACAATCAGCTTAGTAACTTTCAAATTCATTTTCCAAGATAGCAGAAAGAGTGTGGAGCTGGGTGATCTGCATGAATGACCTAAAAGGAGAACTGAAAGGATCTAAGGTAAGTCTGGGAAACTGACCTCTTTTCTAAGCATTAAGCGAAACTGCTCACACTACTTCCCAGCATGCATGTGGAAAGAGCTGTAAGAACTGAAAAAGAGATTTTGTAATTGAATTACACAAAGTCACACTGGTCTTTGAAGAAAAAGCAAAGCTGATTTCACACCAAACCAAATGAGTTATCAATCAAAGTGTCAGTGGCCAAAAACTCAACCGGGCTATGTGGAGAGATAGTCAGAATATCTGCTTAATGACCTTTAGACCAGTAGGAAGATAAAGAACAAAATAAAGATGAAGAATTCCCTATTACCATCTGCATGCCAAGAGGTCTAGTAGACCACCAAGAATCCCAAAGGTACTTCTCACTGGAGTAAACAAAAGCTAATCAATGTTCCATCATCCTCTCTCTTTCAAATATGTTCTAATAGACAATGACAACATGGCAATTTTTTTTTTTTTGGTTTTTGGGCCACACCCGGTGACGCTCAGGGGTTACTCCTGGCTATTCGCTCAGAAGTCGCTCCTGGCAGGCACGGGGGACCATATGGGGAACCGGGGGATCGAACCACGGTCTGTCCTAGGTTAGCGCAGGCACCTTATCTCCAGCGCCACCGCCGGGCCCTCAACATGGCAATTTTTTAAAAATAATATCTAATTCCAGCACAAAAGAAAATCCTCTTATCTCAACACTAAATGCTTGTATGAACCAGACATACTGAAAACACAAACTCTACAAATAACTAACTGATCAGTATTCTTCAAAAGTACCAAGATCCTTGGTCCAGAAAGACTGAGAAAAATGCAGAGTGGGAATTGGCCTAAATCCCAAACTCCAAGAAAGACACTAAGTGGACAACTGCCAAAACTTGACGATGGTCTATTGCTTTTCCTGGTTTTAAAATGATCTTGTGGCTTGGGAAACTGAAAAAGTACCATTTAGAAATTCTTTGTTTTTTTGCAAAATCAAATTATTTCTAAATGAAGATTAGAGATTGTCAAAAGTGAAAAATAAAGACAAAGTATGAAAAAGCAACGTTGAGTTTTAGAATCCAAGAGACCTCAACTGAAGGCAAATCACTTATATTAGAGTCTGCCTATGTTGCTTCATTTTTAAAGAAAAAAATATATAGTTATTTTTAAAATCGGCTCTAGAAATTAAAAAAGAATTGAGTATAAAGAATGCCTTACACTATGAAGATTCTCTGCTCAATCAAGGCTACCTTTGTCTTCACTGTTAAAAAATTAATGTTTAAAAAAACTTACACTCTTTGGGCTTTACCTTCTAAGTACTATAGTGTAGCAGTAGACACACTACTATTATTGATCTGCATCCAAAAATACTTCAATGATAAGAGAAAAACATTTTTCATTATTCTACACCAGAACATTCTCACAAGCTCATGTTACCAATCCAGAATATTGGTGTTATGACTCAGAAATGTGGGCTCAACCCCCATTTCTATACCACCACCACACCGCACACACACTAATAAAACTCAAATAATCAGAATTCTTATAAGCCACAGTAACTCTCTCTATACTCACATTAGGAAAAGCATGTAGCAGAGAAGTATAAAATATAATTTCTTGTGTTAAGGCAACCTGGACAGAGAGATGGTTTTAAAGGCTAATATAACTGTTCTGTATGCAGAAACACAGACTCAATTCATATTTACCACCTTATGGTCCCCTAAGTAACATTAGGAACAGCCCCTGAGCACTGTAAGATGTGCTTCCCCCAAAATAGACAATTTTTTTAATTGCAAAGTCAATTTCAAAGTCAACCAACTTTTTGTTTGTTTGTTTTTGCTTTGTTTTGGGGCCACACTCGGTGATGTTCAGGAGTTCTCCTGTCTATGTGCGCAGAAATCGCTCCTGGCTTGGGGGACCATATGGGACTCCAGGGATCAAACCGCGGTCTGTCCTAGGTTAGGCACATGCATGGCAAACGTCCTACCACTATGCCACTGCTCGGGCCCCTCAACTATTTTTTAAGAACTTCATAGGCTCTCTTGGATTTATAAGGAAAATATGAACCTTGGGAAAATAAAGAGTACAGCAGTAAGAATAAGAGTAAGAAAGTAAGAATACAACAGTAGGATGCTTGCCTTGTACCTGGCCAGCCTGGGTTTGATCCAGACACTTCTTATGGTTCCCTAAGTCCCACCAGGAATGATCCCTAAGCACAGCCATGTTTGTCCCCCTCTCACACAAAACAAATAAATAAAATATCCTTGGGCTGAAAAGCTAGTTGAAAGAGCAGCAAAATAGGTTTTGCATGCCAGAGACCCAGGTTCAACTCCTTGCACTGCATGATCCCCTGAGCACTGCTGGAAGTGAGCCTTGAGTAGCAACAACATTCAAGTGCTGGTAGGTATGACCAAAAAAGAAAAAGAAATGAAGCAAATATTAACTACTCCAAATTGCAACTGGTAGAGTTGAATAGTTAAAAATCTCCAGCCCTGGGGCCGGAGAGATAGCATGGAGGTAAGGCATTTGCCTTTCATACAGAAGGTCATCAGTTAGAATCCCTGCATCCCATATGGTCCCAGAGCCTGCCAGCAGTGATTTCTGAGCATAAAGCCAGGAGTAACCCCTGAGCACTGCCGGGTGTGACCCAAAAACCAAAAAAAAAAAAAAAAAAAAAAAACCCCAA
>PVKC010014375.1:0-22209 GCA_004027635.1 Crocidura indochinensis | reverse complement strand
TAAAAGTTAGATTAATGATTGTTTCCTATTCTCTATTGTTCTACCAGTCATATTTATGTCAGAAAGGAATCCATACCACTTAGGTGACTCATATGATGAATGAGTTAAAAACTCTGGCTTGGTCCTTTTGGAGAGTGTTTGATGTAAAAGACCACTCATTCCCTGTATCCTTAAAATTTGAGGATAAGTATTTTAATGGGCCTTGGTTTCTGAAATACAAAAATGAAAGAAACTAACAAATACTATAACATTCCTGCAATCAAAGACGATTAGAACTTTTTTAGAGTAAAGCCTACATTTACTTTTTCTACAACCCACTTATGTATACCACTTTTGTTCTAGAAAAATGAAAATGCAACAGGATGACTTTTTTCATTTTCTGACTGACCCTTCCCTCTTACAAATCCAGAGGCAGAACCAACTCCTAGCTCTTAATTCTAGGAGGACTGTCACCCCTTTTACAGTTCTTATCTAGAAATTCAGATACACCAGTTATGTTGGAATTCCACACATGAAAAACCAGTATTGTAAACCACATAATCTCAAAAAGATTTACAAAAATACATGAATATATATATATATATATCACTGTAGGGGTGGTATATATCAATTCATAAATAAGGGTAGATATATCATAAATTCATAAATAAGGATATATATCACTCTAGGGAGCCTAAAGGTGGAATGGGCTGGGATGGCACAGGAAAAAAGGTGGAAGGAAGGAGGTTGTGGTGTTAAAATGGTTTCTGTCTGAAACTGTCCATCATCAGTAGTATAAATATTGGTGCCTAAAATAAAAAATTCTTTTGCAATAGTCTTAGAGAGTACTGGACTAGAAACCAAGTCTCCAAATTTAGCAGAACTGCAAACTCCCTGGTTCAGAATAAAGAACTGAAATTCTCTAGCAGGGTCTGCAGAGACCTTCATAAAGTGGGCCTCAGCCTCATCCTGACCACTTCCCTGATCTGGGCACGAACTGGTCCAAAAAGTAACTCTGGGAAACCTCTCGAACCTCAGGATCTGCGACCTATTTCCTCCCACCCTGGTTTTGCCCTAACTAACATCCTATATACCCCACCTATATACAAGTAGAGGCTTAACTTTGTCTCTTTCCTTCCTGGCTCACAAGTGGCAAATTTCTTTCTGTCCAGAGCCCATTTGGGAGTCAGAACCTCAGAGGGACTCCAACATAGACAGGTAGGTAGGTAGGTAGGTAGATGAGAGAAAACCAGGAAACCTTGCAAGTAAAATAGTGGATTTACCCCCACATTCAGGATCCCAGCAAGGAATATGGCTCCTCCCTCTTAGGCCTTGGCTAAGAGGGATTCCCAAACGGGTCCCCCTCTTGCCTCCTGCAAGCACCCAGTCCCAGTCCTCCCACCAGTGCCAAGGGCAGGTGGGAGACTCTGATCGCAGGGAGCAGTGACTCAGGGCCAGGTCCCCAGACCCGGTCAGGTGGTCATCACTGAGCTAGAAAGGAGCCCAGGACCAACAGGCCCCCAGGCTCCTCCTGCTTCCAACTGCAGCTGGAGAGCCTGTGCGCCTGCGCCAGTTCCTGCGCCAGTTCCTGTGCGCAGACTCATGAGGGCCACAGACCACGTGATCAGGCCCAACCACTTCCGCCCCCCAAAATGGCTTCTCCAAAGTCCTGCTGGCTTCTGTCCTGGTAGGTTGTTACTTGGCTACGAATCTACTGCCACATGGCCAGGATCACGGATAAAAAGTTGGATCTTCACGTTCAGCCCACAACAGACAATTTGGGCCCTATATCATTCCTTAGAGGGGAGTTAAAAACCCAAACAAAAAAGTCTAGTGGGGTTACTTGGTTCTTCATGGTCAGTCCACAAAGGAGAATTGGGCCCTAAACATTCCTTAGAGGGCAAGTAAAACAAAACAAAACAAAACAAAACAAAACAAAACAAAAAAGCCTAATGGGATGAAAGGATTTGCCTTTCATACTGGAGAAAGGCATCAAGTGGTACCCCAAGCTAATCAATTTAATAACTGATTTAAACTGTTTTAAAGTTTTTGAAGTTTAAACTGATTTAAAAACTCCTTTGTGTGTGTGCTTTTTTTTTTTTTTACTTTTATTATATTTATTTACTTAAGTTATTGGGCCACACCTAGAGGCGCTCTGGGGTCACTCCTGGCTCTGTGTTCAGAAATTGCTCCTGAGAGGCTCAAGGAGACCATGTGGGATACCAGAACCGAACTTACGTCCATCTGGGTCTGCTGTGTGCAAGGCAAATGCCCTACCTCTGTGCTATCGCTCCGGCCCCTCCTTTTTCTTTTTAAGCATAATCAGACAGATGAATGAAGAGAATATTTAACCCCCCACTTTCAATCTCCATGACTTTGAGATTCAACTGCCAGCTAGATTTACCTTTTAGGGGGACATTCTTGATTTAGTTTTCTGTGTGCTGTTGTAATGCTTGTTTGTCAAGAGATGTTCCAAGAAGCAGAGGATTTCTTTTGAAAATATTAAAGACTCAGAATTGGGAAGTTGAAGAAGCAGAAAACAAATCCGAGCAAATAACTCAGTACTTTTTGTTAGATTTTTATTGAAGCATTGCAGCTTACATTAGTATTAGAATTATTGTTTTTTTCTTTACAGAACTTGCCCCACCTGTTCTTCCACCAGTGTGAAGATCTTCCCCATTGTCCTGTGGTCCCCTGGATCCTCCGCTTAGCTTTCTATATCCTTATTTCTCTTGACCATGTGCCAGGATTTATTTCCATTGGTGACTACCTAATCTCTTTTTTTATTTCTTTATACTATGTAGACTGAGTGAGATCATCTGGTATATGTCCAACTCACTTTGTTTGGTATGTGTTTCTCAAGTTCCATTCTAGTTGCAGCAAAATGAAAGACTTTGATTTTTTTTTGTCCTCAAAAACTCCATGTCCTTTCCCAATGAAGAGGCAAGCAGTCATACCTTCTTTGATATTAAATATGACTTATTTTGTAATCTTGAATATGTGTGCATACAGGTTATGTTGTTAATTTTCCACACATTAGTTCCTAGACAAAAGACACAGAGAAAATATACTGAGATAATCATGTCTGGTATAACTATCATTAAACCATCTGTAGAGATTATTACAAGGACTATTTTGGCTGTGAGCCTTGATAACACGCCTTGTTAAATTTTTTATAAGGAACTTAATTTTACTTATACATAGGAGAAAATAGATGTTATCTCTGCATAGACAATAGGATGTTATAACTTAATCTATTGCAAAATGGAAATAAGCATATATGTTAAAATAAATAATAATGTAGGTCCATATGATTAGTAGTTATGTAGTTTTTTCAGTTTCATGACATTAAATAAAATTAATTATGAATAATTACTCATAAGTATATATCATTTAAATTTACATTATAACACAATACTATATACAAACATACATGTCATATTTTAATAGATATAATGCATATACTATATAATTACACATGTTATTTATGTATTATATATACATTATATTATATATCAACATATATAACTATACAATATATCATAATATGCTATATTAATATACATTAAATAATAATTATTAATATTTAAACTAATTAATAGTTCTGTTTTCTTTTTATTTTTTGGTATTTGCTATTATTCAGGCAATGTTATGTTTCTTGCACATGTTTGAAGATAAAGGAAAATAGCAGCATTGGTTTGAGTAAACCTAGATTCTAATTGTGCGGTACCAGATCCAAAATGGTTAACCATGTTCATGTGACAGAAACTACTAGGGAAGACATGGTACCTAGGCAAAGAAATTATTTGACCATAGCTTAAGGGTTATCTTATTTGGGAAAGTTCATTGGATGTTTGAGACTAGTTATTCTTTTTTTGTTTTTTGTTTTTTGTTTTTTGTTTTTTTGTTTTTTTGGGCCACACCCGTTTGATGCTCAGGGGTTACCCCTGGCTAAGTGCTCAGAAATTGCCCCTGGCTTGGGGGGAACCATATGGGATGCTGGGGGATCGAATCACGGTAGCGATCTTTCCTTGGCTAGTGCTTGCAAGGCAGACACCTTACCTCTAGCGCCATTTCGCTGACCCCTGAGACTAGTTGTTCTTAAGTTTCATTTTCTCTGACTTGGGTATTAACTCTGGCTTAGGTTTCAATTTGTTTATAGCTGCTATCAAGGCAATGAATCTCACTCTAATCACTTCCTTGTTTAACTACTATAATAACACAGGGTGTATCTTATTTTCCTTTGAATAATTGAAACTACTGAGAACTTGAGGCTAGGCTTTTGTTCATGATCAGATGGCTTATGAATATTTATTTTATTTATTTGTAATGATTTGAAATCCAGCAATATAATTCCAGAATCTACTCCACTATGCTTTCTCTAAGTCTCTTTCCAAAGAACTCTGCCTTATGACTGTCAGGGAATTGCACAAAGACTGCTATTGAATAATGAACAGGAAACATATACTCTTGATTTATTACTATAAAATTGAGGTTACTGGGGGTGAAGTGGGGAGAAAAAAGTGGATTGAAAGCGATTGACACAAGACAGAGTAGTAGAGGATCTTGGGCATTGGTGGTGATGAAGGCACAGTAACTTTTTGGGGGGTAAGTGTTAACACTATTGTAAATACGTTACCCAGATTACAGTAAAAATAAATGAAAAAGGGGCCAGAGCGGTGGCTCAAGCAGTAGGCTGTTTGCCTTGCACGTGCTAACCTAGGAGGGACCATGGTTTGATCTCCAGAGTCCATTGTGATCCCACAAGCCAGGAGCGATTTCTGAGCACAAATCCAGGAGTAGTAACCTTTGAGTGTCACCGGGTTTGGTCCCAAAACAAAACAAAACAAACTTAAATGTTGGTGAAATCACAATATCTAGGAGTGGTTCTAGATCCAGTTCTGGCTGTGTACACTTTGCTAGATTGCTTTTTTTTTTTTTTTTTTTTGGTTTTTGGGTCACACCCGGCAGTGCTCAGGGGTTACTCCTGGCTCCATGCTCAGAAATTGCTCCTGGCAGGCACAGGGGACCATATGGGGCACCGGGATTCGAACCGATAACCTTTTGCATGAAAGGCAAACGCCTTACCTTCATGCTATCTCCTGGGCCCCGCTAGATTGCTTTTTGACTTTACTTTTTTTTTCCATTTGTAAAGTTAGTCTTTTAACTCACGTGCCTGACATTCAGCTTTTGTTTAAAAACTAAATTTCATGGGACCAAAGTGTTAACAGTTAACCAGGGCAGGCCTGGTTCAATCTCTGGCACTCCTGAGCCTGCCAGGTGTGATTTCTGAGCACAGAGTCAGTAGTCCCTGAGCGCTGCTGGGTGTGGCTCAAAAACCAAAACCAAAACCAAAAAATGCCCACATAAAATGAAATTTCTTTAGTTTAGACAACTGGTTTACAGATTTGTTCATAATACAGTTATTTCTAGTTTTCAATATTTCAACACCATCATCACCACTATTGTAACATTTTCTCCAGGGTGGTAATCAGGCTATCTCTAGGCAGGTATGAATAATTTACTTAATATTGTTTGGTATAACTAAATAGTAATGGGATTATAAGAAAAAAAAGGCATTCAAAGAACATATGTGAAAATTGTATCTCTCAATGGGTCTTAGTGTCTACTAAGCTGTATATTGCCAATGGAGTATTTTGTTATTCTGATTGTTGAGGTTATCTGGATTCTATGATAATTTCACATCTAATTTGGTATATTTCTGCTGAGAAATCTGTCTTAATTTTATGGGAGTGCTGTGCTACAATATTGCTTACCATAAGGTTGGACTAAACGGCATTCCACCAGCAGTGGGTTTCTTTCTTCCACATCCCCGCCAGCACTGCTTGTCCTAACGCTTTGTGATATGTGCCAATTTCTGTGGAGTGAGATGGTACCTCATAGTTATTTTGATTTGCATCTCCCTGATGATTAGTGATGTGGAGCATTTTTTCATGTGCCTTTGGACATTTGTATTTCTTCTTTATCAAAGTAATCTGTGCATTTCTTCTCCCCATTAGATTAGATGTTTTCTTCTTGTAAAGTTCTGTCAGTGCCTTGTAGATTTTGGATATTAGCCCCTTATCTGATGTGTATTGGGTCAATAGTTTCTTCCACTTAGTGGGTGGCTCTATACCTAAAATATTACTGTGAAAGATTTGTAATCACTTTGATCAAAATTAAAAAATTAAAAAAAAATAAAATAAAAAAAGAAACCCTGTTTTGAATACAGGCGGGGGTTGAGGGTAGGGGTGGGGACATGTGAGATTTGTGACACTGATGATGGGAATATTGCACTGGTGAAGGTGGGTATTCTTTATATGACTGAAACCCAACTATATTATATTTATAATCAAGATGTTTCAATAAATATATTAAAAAGAGAATTGTCTGTTCCTTTCTTCTCTCCACTTTTTTATTTAAAGAAAATGCATCACATAGTTGACATAGCTGATCATAATACATCTTTTTTTTTTTTTGGTTTTTGGGCCACACCTGGCAGTGCTCAGGAGTTATTCCTGGCTGTCTGCTCAGAAATAGCTCCTGGTAGGCACAGGGGACCATATGGGACACCGGGATTTGAACCAACCACCTTTGGTCCTGGAATGGCTGCTTGCAAGGCAAACACCGCTGTGCTATCTCTCCGGGCCCCAAAATGCATCTTTCAAGATGACAGAAAGCAAGGTTATTAAAAATAGAAAATAGAAAGAAAAACTAAAAAAATAAAATGGAAGATAAAAGAACCAACGTTCAGCAGCAAGTTTATTTGTGAAAATTATTTTATCTCCAATAAAGTAATTATACAATAGCAGAAGGTTTAGAAAGCTCTTTCTATAAGGTTAGAGATTAAAAAATACAATGTAAAGGTGTATGTGTAATAGTTGTGTGCATAGGCACAGCAAAATATGTTTTTCTGACTTTTTGATGGGGTTAGATTTTTCCTTGTTAAGTTCTGTCGGTACATTGTCTATCTTAAATATTAGCCTCTTAAATGAAGGTTATTGGCAAATAGTTTCTTCCATTCTGTGGGTGGCCTTTATATCCTAGACACTATTTCCTTTGAGGAGCAGAAACTTCTCATCTTAATATAGTACCATTTTTTTAATTTCTGCTGCCACTTGTTTGGACAGTGATGTTTCTTTCTAGAAGATGTCTTTAGTCTTAATGTCATGGAGTGCTTTACCTACATGTTCTTCTATCTATACCTTATGGTTTTGGGTCTGATAACAAGGTCTTTAATCCCTTTGGATGTGACCTTTGTGCATGGTGTTAGATGAAGTTCTGAGTTTGCTTTTTTTGCATGTGACTGACCAGTTGTTCCAACACCACTTGTCGAAGAGGCTTTCCTTGCTCCATTTTGCATTTCTTGCCCCTTAATTAAAGATTAATTGATTGTATATCTGGGGAAGATTCTCTGAATACTCAAGACTATTTCACTAATCTGAGGGTCTCACACCACAACATTTTGATCATTACTTTAGGATTTTCCTGTTGCTTCACATCCTGTCTATTCTGTTAGGAGCTTCAGTGAACATAGGTTTGCATATCTTTTTCAATTAATGCTTTTGCGTTTTGGGATAGATACCAATAAGTAGGATGACTGAACCAAATGGAAGCACCATTCTTGCTTTTTACACATTGTTTTCCACAGAAGTGATGATGGATGACATTTCCAATGACAGTAAATGAGACTTTCTTTCTCACTACACCTCCAAGTGTACAATACTTGTGTATTTCTTATATCATTCTTTACTGCTGTGAACTATTGTTTTGATATGTGTTTGTCTGATATTAAGTGACAATGAGCATCACAATATGCTTATTGACCATCCATATATCTTCTTCATGGAAGTGCCTATATTTATCTCTACTCAATTTTTGGTGGGGCATTTGGATTTTTTTGTTGGCTTGGGTTGTGTTAATATTTCTCAAATTTCCTAAATAAAAAACATAAATCATATAAATTCCAAAAATATACCATTGTATTCCTGTCATTAACCCATTAAACAAATGAGCTTCAGGTATAAGAAAATACTCTATAAATACCAAACCTTGGTAGATATTCAAGAGGCAAGATATTTGATGACATTTTAACTGAATAAGTGTTTGTATATATACATGTATTAAATAATTTGTGTTTGTTCAAAATAAACAAGACAGATATTTAACAATATTATACAAAATACTGACTCCCTAACACAAGCAACTTGGCATTTGTCTTTCTTTTTTTGGGGGGGGGGTCACATCCGGCAGTGCTCAGGGTTTACTCCTCACTCCATGCTCAGAAATTGCTCCTGGCAAGCACAGGGGACCATATGGGGCACGAATCCGAAGACCTTTTGCATGAAAGGCAAATGCCTTACCTCCATGCTATCTCCCGGGCCCCAAGGCATTTGTCTTCTAAACAGAAAGAGGAGGTTGGGTTAATAAGGCAATGGCAGTGACTGAGTACCAAGAAAGTCATCATCCAAACAGCTTCACATTGACTTGTCAGATCTACAATTATCTAACTTTTTAAAGTTTTAAAGTAGAAAAATTAAAAATACCAAAGAGTTTATGATGACTTAAGTTCATTTTATTCCCCTGAGAAAGGTCAAATCAAGCATGCCATTTAAAAATTTTCAAGAAGATAGCAAGTCATTTTTTTGTCTTGTGATCCTTCACTTTGTGGCTATGCGAGAGTAGTGTATACAAAGAAATAATTAAAAGAGACACAAACAGTTATCATGACAACAAACGAAATACAAACAGAACACAATCTTTTAAACACGGAAGAGATCAATTTCTTGGGAAGTTTTTGTAGAATAGCTCTATCCTTGAGATTATATGATGTTCCTTTTCCTTTTAAAACTTATTGCGATACGATGCCTGCGCATAATTTCTCAATGGACCATAGAAAATGCTGGTGCCACAGAATTGTTTGTATTTATAGTTAAGACGACTTGTTAGGCTGCAAAAAATGAACAATGTAGACCATATAGTTAATAAAATCATATTCATAATTTCTTACCCACCTTCCCACTTCTACCCCACCCACCCCCACCTCTGAATACAATCAGTCAGAATAAAGTGCACAGCACTCTGTTAAATCCACAGTGGGTCTAGGTTACACAAGTCGGTGAGTCTTCAGCATATATTATGATTAATTTGTAGATATTTTCAACTTACGGATTTGCAGATATCTCGGATGGTTAAATAGGCCGTGACAGAAGATACTAACAACTCCACAAGAGTGAAGACAATCAGTATGGTTGTTAATCCAATTCCAACAAACTGAAATCGTGAATAAACACATTGAAATGCTGATAAAGAAAACTCACACTGATTTCAAAAAGTTATTGATTGATCAAATATACTATTGCTCATACTTTGCTTCCTCTATGGTTATTTCTGGAAATTATCTGGAAATGATTGCTTCCACCTATTTTAGGGAATATACATTCATTTCAGATCTTGTTTAAAAATATTTTGGCCAACCCACTTGTGCTGAGGGATTACCCTGGCTCTGTACTCAGTGATCACTCCTGAAGTTCTGCTTCTGGACCCTTTTGAGGGACAGGGATGAAACCCAGGTCAATCATATGCAAGACAAATATGCCATGCTATACTATCTCTCTGGACTTCTAATCTCAGATTTATTTAAAGTTCAGAAGACTTTTGATAAGAGGCAGATCTTTTCTTATTGCAAGATTCTATTTGTTTTTATAAATATATTGAATCTTTCTTTTTTACTTTTTGTTTTTTGGGCCACACTAAAGTTCAAAAACAAAAGTAACTGTCAACTAGCAACAAGAGTTTACTAAACCTTCAGGCAATGAATTAATGACCTCATTGGCGATATAATGATTTTCACAAATTTTCTTGTTTCTATAACTTTTTCTAAAGTAAAGTATGCCTTAGGATGGACTTGGATTGAGATGAAGGCCTTGGTTCGCCATCCTAGGCCACGTGGCTCCAGCCCCCACTAACTGGCGGGTCTGGAGGTTCATGAGAGCGGCAGGTAGAAATCTCACTCACAGGCAGGCTTCATGAGAGATAACATCTTTATTCAGCCCTAGCCATCAGATGTGGCTCCTACCATTTAAGTGTGCTAATCTTAGCTAGCCCAACATCTTTCATCCATGTCACCTCTGACCTACATGTTGGCCAGGATCCAAAAGAGTGGGCAAAAGGCAAAAAGTCAGAAAACCAAAGACCCCAGACCTAAATACCCTTCCAAGACCCCTCCCAGGAAATGGGCGGGGTTTGCAGGTAAAGTAAACGTAATATCCGGTTCCCAAAGCCCCGCCTAGGAATGGGCAGGGCTCGGGTAGTTATGGTACCCAGGGGTGGGGCAATATTTTTCTATCTTCTTTTTATCCTTTTTCCCTTTTAAACAATTTTTCTTCCACTACCTGGAAATAGATTATGATCAACTATATCATCTATGTGATATGTACTATTTAACTAAAGTAAATAAAGTGGACAAAAATTAAAGTTATGATTCCATATTGTCTCACTCTTCTTAGCCAGGGAAAAGACTGCCTCTACATCTGAGGACCATATAGACCTCCTGGGAACCACTCTGTAGCTGCTCCTACCAGGAAGACCACATGACCACCCATTATAATGCAGGCCCACTCACAGGGTCATTTCAGTGCCAGGATGCTACTGGAAATAGTCTAGATAATAGAGGTGTACACTGTAGCCTGTTAGTGTCAAATCATGTATCATACATCAGGTCAGTACTCATATGATCAGAAATTTAAAGTTCCAATTCATTAGCCACAGAACCTTAAGAGCAACAGAAAAAAATCAAGGAATTTAGGTGTATTGATAGACAGGACCAGGAGTCTAAGTAAGGCTTCATATTTCTCAAAACTTAAAAGCATGGATGAACAACACTCCTCTGTTTTTTCTTTTTCGTTTTTTTCCAGCCACAATCGATGTTGATCAGTAGTTACTCCTGGCTGTGCACTCAGAAATCATTCCTGGCCTGGAGAACCATATGGGACACCAGAAGATCAAACTGTGGTCTGTCCTAGGCCAGCAGATGCCTTAAGGCTTGCACTACCGCTCCAGTCCCTGAATCAACAACACTCCTTAAATGACAATGGAAATGAGGCACTAACTGATAAAGGAAATTAGTAATTATTAGAAGAAAAACTCAATAAATTAAAAAATTATTCATTCAAAGTATTAAAGACTCTACACAAATAGAATTAAAGGAGCTAAAGAATACAACAGCAAACTATAGCAACAGAATTTTGAATGTGGAAAACTGTCAGTGATCTTGCAAACAAAATACAATACATTAGCCACAATAAATGTGGCAAAATATAGGCCAGAGATACAGAAATCAGATTCCTTGCCTTGCATGCAGTCAACCCATGTTGAATTTCTGTTTTTTTTTGGGCCACTGGCAGCACTCAGGTTTTACTCCTGGCTCTGCACTCAAGAATCACTCATGGCAGTCTTAGGGGACCATATGGGATGCCAGGGTTCTAAGCCAGGTTCATCCAGGATTAGCAGCATGCAAGGCAAATGCCCTACCACTGTGTCTTTGCTCCAACCCCTGGAACCTTATTTGGTCCTTGAACAGCTCCAGGAGAGATACCCCAGTGCAGAGTCAGGATTATGTTTTGAGCACAGTTGGGTGTGTCCCTAAATCAAAAACAAAAATGTTGCAAATTTAGTAAAAGAATAAAGGAGAATATAAGATATCTAAAAGAAAACAGTAGGAGGGATAATTTCTGAATTACTGTAATATTGGTAGGAGAGAAAAGAGAAAAGTATAGAGAAGTCAATGAAAGAGATGATATATCAGAATTTTCCCAACCTCTGGAGAGAGGCTTATGCATGGATTCAAGAGGCCCAAAGAGTACCAAGCAAAATAGATTCAAATAAAATAATGTCAAGTCACATTGTAATCAAAATAGTAAGAAACAGAGAGAGAGAGAGAGAGAGAGAGAGACAATACAGAAAAACTACTTAAAGCATCAAAAGAGAAGAAAACTTTTAAATACCAGTGAAATAACAAGAAAAACAACAGATCTCTAAGATACAAAACTGTACAAGCAAGAAAAGAGGAAATTACATAATAACAGTAAGAAAATAAAATGTAAGTTTATTTTTTGGGGGGGGGTCACACCCGGCAGTGCTCAGGGGTTACTCCTGGCTCCATGCTCAGAAATTGCTCCTGGCAGGCACGGGGGACCATATGGGGCACCGGGATTCGAACCGATGACCTTTTGCATGAAAGGCAAGCGCCTTACCTCCATGCTATCTCCTGGGTCCCGTAAGTTTTTTTTTAATGGAAAAATATTCTTCAACCCAGATTCTTTTATCCTGCAAAGCTGTCATTTAGATTTGATGGAGTGATAAAAACATCTTCAGACAAAAAAGAACTGGGGGCATTTTCTACAAATAAATCAATGTTGCAAGAATCATTGAAAGGCAACCTATCAAAAGAAAGTGGCCAATTGCAAAAATCATCTAAACTTACACACAGTAAAAAGACAACATTCCCTTTATCTCGATAACTTTTCTGAATGTCAATGGACTAAAACTCCTCTTAAAAGACACTGGATAGATCAGGGAACACATACAAAATGACAGGATAGACGCAGACAGTGAAATTATGCAAAACAATCATAGAAACCATACATACATACCATTTAAAACCATTTTTGGACAGCCAAAATTTTATATCAGACCAAATGGCATTCTATGTGAAGGAAGTAGTTAGAGATCAAGAAGGCACAGCCTTTTGGTTGAAAAATATTAACTCTTATTTACATTTATGTTAAAATGAAGGGTCATCAAATTTTATAAAGCTGTCCACAGACTTACAAAAAGCCCCACACTGCTCGGCCAGAGTGATATAATGGGCAGAGAACTTGCTTCACATGTGGGCAACACATGCTTGATTCCTGGGATCACAAATGGTCCTCCCCTAAGCCCTCCAGGAATAATTTCTGAATGTAGATTCAGATGCATTTCCTGAGAATCAACTCAGGGACACCCCTGAGTTGAATGCGTTTCCCCAAATAAACAAAACAAAACAAAAAAGAAATATTGACAGAAACACAATAAGAGACTTCAATAATCTACCTTTTCCATTAGACAGAGCAACCAGGCAAAAAAATCCATAAAGGAAGAGCTATGATATCAGAATTAATTAAAATATTCAGGGACTTTCATTCTGAAAGTCAGGATGAACATGGATTCTTTTATTGCACATATGGAACTGGGAAAGATCATTAAAGAAAGACTCTCCCAAAGAAAGAGCTGAGACGGAAATGCTACAGAATAGGCATGGGGCAGGACTGCTGGCAAATGCCACAAGAACCACTTTTATAAACTCATAGCAGGAAAGTGGTGGGAAGATTGCAATCTGTACTTTTCCATTTACACCTGCCAAGAGTACGCTAAATATAGTATTTCAAAATATATAATCAAGTCTTTATGTCAGGTCAGCTTGAACCAAGATGGTAGCTTGGTGAGCAGATAGGTAGGCTTATTGTAAGTCCAACCCATATATACATTCTCAAGCACATCCCAAACACACTTCACTCACTAAACATGCTAGAGAGAACGCTAGGTGGCAGCATTATACTGTCCAATTACAGTGTTAGGTTCGTTCTGGTTTAGTAAACCAGGTTCTTGCATAAATTGTTCCAACATGAGCCTTCCTACCGGAATGTTTGCTTCCCATTCACCATTATCTCAGTGTCCTTCCCAGTTGGGCCACTCCTATCTGCCATCATGGTAAACTCAGTTCTGCAGAATTTACTAGATTTGCACAGTAAGCTGAGTTCTGTTCAGTTCCTTTGTCACTGCTATTCTCTATTCTCTTACTAGAAATCTTTATATCCTTTGTATGAGAGTGTGTAACTTGTCCCTCTCCTGGCTAACTTCACTTAGCATAATATTCTCCAGATTCATCTATGCAGTTGATGGCAAATTGTATGAACTGTTTTATTTGAGTAGTATCAACACAGTTTTCCATGAATGTTGAACCAGATGACATTCCCATCACCAGAACTTTTCCCACAGTCTTTTTGATATATGCGATTTTCACTTGTATGAGATGATAGGCTATTTTGACTTTCAGGTCTCTCTCTCTCTCTCTCTTTTTTTTTTTCGGGTCACACCCGGCAGCGCTCAGGGGTTACTCCTGGCTCCATGCTCAGAAATTGCTCCCGGCAGGCACGGGGGACCATATGGGGCACCGGGCTTTGAACCGATGACCTTTTGCATGAAAGGCAAATGCCTTACCTCCATGCTATCTCCCGGGCCCCGACTTTCAGGTCTCTAATAATTAGTATGGTGGATACTTTTTCATATGACTACTGGCTATCTGTATATGTCTTCTTCTGGAAGTGTCTACTCATTTACTTACCACCGCTCTGGCCTCCATAGAGTATCTTTTAAAGTTTAAACTGTTTTTATACTACCATGCAAAATATTTATTTCAGAACATTTTTTGGGGGGTCACGTCCAGCAGTGCTGAGGGGTTATTCCTGGCTCTGCATTCAGAAATCACCCCTAGCAGGCACGGGGGACCATATGGGATGCCGGGATTCAGATGTAAGGCAAACACCCTACCTCCATGCTATCTCTCTGGCCCCAATATTTCTGAACATTTAAAGTACAAATTATTACTTTTATTTTAGGCACCATGGTGTGCAAATTTTTATTGTTATGGTTTCCTACATAAAACATTCAAACACCACACCTTCCACTGAAGTATTAGCTTCCCTCCATTATTGTCTCAGTGCTCTCCCACTCCTTTCTCACCCCATCCCCAATAACTTCAATATGATAAACTTCCTACTGAAGATTATTTCTCAATTTCTATTGACTTTGGGCCTGTGGGTAAACTGTTAGCAGCATATCTAAACAGATCAGAATAAGCCTATGGGTAGAGCCAGTGAATGGGAACCATATATTGCCTCCAAGACTGGCTTAAAAGCAGACCTTAGTACAGTCTCTGAATCACAACATACTAAACATAATAAAAAAGTAAAGAAATTCACCTTCCTGAACGCAAAAGACACAAGCATAGAATTTTCTAACCGACTTGATGAAATCTTCAAAGCAATATTGGCAATGATGTTACTGAATTGAACTAAACAATAGAATTTAGCTCCAATAAGGAATGAAAAAGGATGACAAAACTTCAATAAGACATTGTGGACTGAAGAATGTTGTAGTTGAAATGAAAATATAGTAGAGGGGTTCAACTGTATAATGATAGAAACAGATGAATAAAGCAGAGAACTCTGGCACAAGATATATGAAGCTATATAGAAAGAACAAAGAGAAAAATACTTTTGATTTTGGGGTCCATAACCAGCAATGCTCAATGATTACTCCCTGTTCAGTGCTCAGAAATTACTGCTAGCAAGCTCACAGAACCATATGGGATGCCTGGGATCAAACCAGAGTCAGCTTCATGCAAGCCAAATGCCCTATCTGCTGTACAATCTCTTCAGCACTGGTGACATATTTTTTTTAGTAATGAAGAAAACATCAGAAATATTTGGAATAGCCTAAAGAAAATCATATCTGTATTACAGGAGTGTTGGAAGAAGAAAGAGAATAGGGGAAGAAGCATTGGTAGAAGAAATTATAGCTGAGAAATTTCCCAATTTAACGATTGAGCTGTATACTGAAATTCATACACCTCAAGGTCCCAAATTAAAAAAAAAACTCAATAAAAGAGTACCAAAACACTTTATAATTAAAATGGCAAGAGACAAGAATAAACTCCTAGAATCAGCAATAACAAAACAAAAGCTTATTTATAAAAAAAACCCTATAAAATTAACAGTGGACTTATTAAATGAAACCCTTCAGATTAGAAGGAAACTTGTTCAATATAACAAGCATCTAAATAAGAATATGCTGCATCTTGCCTTGCCTTTCACCAAGCTCAAGGGAGTGACAGAAAAATGCCATTCAATGACAGGGAATAAAAGCACCATACCCTCCACTGAAGTATCATTCAATGATACATAGAAAATTAAGATAAGATTCAACACCCATTTAAAGAAAAACTCAAAAATGGAGGAAAGGAACAGAACTCAATTTTATAAAGATATTATATCAACTATCTGTAGCAAACCCACAGTACCATCATACTCAGTGGTAAAAATCTGGAAATCTTTAAGCTTAAGCACAAGGCAAAGATGTCCATATTCCGCACTAATGTACAACATAGTATTGGAAGTTCTATCCAGAAATTAAAGACTAAAGGGAAATGAAAGGAATTCATATTTGCAAAGAAGTCACTTTTGCTTGAAATTTTTTTTTGGGGGGGCACACCTGGTGACATTTAGGGTCCTGGTTATGCGCTCAGAAATCGCTCTTGGCTTGGAGGACCATAAGGGATGCTGGGGAGGAAACGCTGTTTGTTGTAGGTTAGCATGGTGAAGGCTTGCACCACCACTTCGGCCCCTGTTTACTTGAATTTTATATAGAAAAATTGAAAGTCTCTGCCCAAAACTCCTTGTAAACAATGAACATATACCGTAAGCATTAAGCGAAATATAAATGTTACTTAATCAGTTTTATTTTTCTATGCAAATGATTATCTAGAATACAAGATTTCTTGCTTCTTACTTTAAAATGAATTCAAAAATAAAGGAGCTGAAAAGTTATTTGGTGAAAACTACAGATAACTACTAAATAAAAAAATGAAAACACAAGGAAATAGACAGATGTTCCATTTTCATGAATTGGAACAATGAATTTCATTAAAATGACCATCCTACCCAAACCACTATAAGGATTTAATGTAATCCCCCATAAACATCTCCCTGACATTCTTCAAAGGCAAAGAAAAATACTTCTGAACTTTGCGTGGACCTATGCAACTCTTTGAATAGCCAAAGCAATTCTGAGAAAACAAGATGAGAAGTATGACATTCCCTAAAGACTAAGCCTATAGTTTACATCATCTTTAAACTAAAGAGCAAAGGTATAGTAATAAAAACGATGTAGTACTGGAATAAAGGGAGACTCTTAGGCCAATGAAATATACTTGAAAAAATATATATCTTGGTTTTTTTTTAAATACGCACAAGTTGATTTGTGACAAAAAATTAGGCACATGAAGTAAAACAAGGAAAATCTCTTCAATGGATGGTGTTGAGAAAATTAGTTAGGTGGGTGTAAAAATTAAAACTGAACCCCTATTTCACAACAGGTACAAAAGTTAATTCAAGACATATCAAGCACATTGAATTATTCTTAAAGCAAACTTTTTTTTTTCATTTTTGGTGTTTTTTTTTTTTTTCAAACACACATAAGTGCTCAGGGCTGACTCCTAGTGCTCAGGGGTCATTCCTGGTACTGCTCAGGGGACCGTATGGGATGCTGGGAATTGAACCTGGGTCAGTAGCATGCAAGGCAAATACCCTCCCTATCTGCTATCCTATCATTCAGACCCCAATTTTCTCATTCTTGAAGAGAACAATTACATATAGACATTTTACTTGTTCAGATATAATTTAAGTAATTTTCCTCTAAGAGTTCCACTTAATTGGGTAGTGATTACCACCTTATTTCCAACTACAAAGTAGAAACTTGATATTGGCTTCTGTCTGCTTTCCTAAACATTAAAATGAGCAAAATATCTGAAACTTGATATTGACTTCTGTCTGCTTTCCTAAACATTAAAATGAGCAAAATGTTTGACTTTTAGCAATTACTTTTCTCTGAGATTCTCTTTAAAAAAAGTCTGGGTGGGGAGCCGGGAGGTGGCGCAGGAGGTAAGGTGCCTTCTGCCTTGCCTGCTAGCCTAGGACGGACCACGGTTCGATCCCCCGGTTCCCATATGGTCCCCCGTGTCTGCCAGGAGCGACTTCTGAGCGCATAGCCAGGAGTAACCCCTGAGCGTCACTGGGTGTGGCCTAAAAAATCAAAAAAAAAAAAAGTCTGGGTGATCTTTTTTACAATAGATTTCTTTAATTAATTTAATTTAATTAATTTAATGTAATTTAATCCCTTTAATTGAACTAAAGTTGCTCATTAAATGAACTATCTCAATGATAGAATTCCAGGTCTTTGTAAAACAACATTTTGCTATCTTTTTTATATTAATAATTTTATTTTGACCAAAATGGATTACAAGTCATTCACAGTAGTATTTCAGGTACATAGTGACATTGAATCAGGGGCATTCCCACCCCCAATGTTGTCCTCCCTATACCCCTATTCCCAGCATGCATCCCATATTGCCCCTCCTTTGCCCTCCGGGCTGCTAGTATAAGTGGTCCCTTCTGTGACAAGCTTGTTGTAGATTGAGTATAGTTTCTGTTTTAGTTGACTTTGGAATTGGTGTTCAAGTCTGACCTTTTTTTTTTTTTTTTAACTCAATGTTCATACGACTGTTTGGTCTTAGTGCCCTCCATTATTTCCCCCTCAATTTGTGAGGCAGAACAAGATGGTTCAAGTTATGTATTTCTGTTTGAAGGGAAGAGAAAAAAAAAAGAAAAAAGAAAAAGAAAAGAAAAGAAAAGAAAAAAAGTGGGGGAACAAATTCAAACAAGCAAATAAAGGGAGTGGTCCTTCTAGAGACTATAAATATCAGTTTAGAAAAAGAAAGGGAAAAAAGAAGGAAAACATAAAAGCAATACAAGAAAAATAAAACCCCAAACAAAACAAAACAAAAACAAACAAAAAACCTGAAAAGCACCACAGCAATACTGACAACAACAACGGTCCCCTGAGCCTGCCAGGAGCAATTACTGAGCATAGAGCCAGGAGTAACTCCTGAGTGCTGCCAGGTGTGACCAAAAAAAAAAAAAAAAAAAAAAACAACAAAAAACAAAACTAAACTTTTTTTCATTTTGCTATCTTTAGCCATTTTCACCACTGTTCATGTTTCAAAAAGTCAGATGAGCAAGTTTGGAATGCTCTTTTTTACAGAATTCGGAAATTGACAGTAGAGCTGTCCTACAGAGATGAAAAATTAAAAAAAAATAAAAAGTACCAATTTAGAGTGGAAAGAAAGAAGACACATAGTATGCCATGTAGTACGTACCATTGACCCTTGGTGTTGATTTAGTTGTACATTGATATATTCATCTTTTACCAACAGAATCAATCCAATGGAAGAATAGACAACACTTACAATACTTGTTCCTAAGCTGCCTTTCACCTAATGGAGATGGTAGGAAAAAAATCATATAAGGAGTTAATGAAATGGGAATCCATCAAACTTAATGCTGCTATATAACATTAGTGTGTCATAGACTGGATTTTGAAGTCATCTTTGGACACAATTGTTTAAGTTCTTTTATGGCTATCACGGTATGTTGGTTAACTTTTCTTTCTTTCTTTCTTTCTTTCTTCCTTTCTTTCTTCCTTTCTTTCTTTCTTCCTTTCTTCCTTCCTTCCTTCCTTCCTTCCTTCCTTCCTTCCTTCCTTCCTTCCTTCCTTCCTTCCTTCCTTCCTTCCTTCCTTCCTTCCTTCCTTCCTTCCTTCCTTCCTTCCTTCCTTCCTTCCTTTCTTTCTTTCTTTCTTTCTTTCTTTCTTTCTTTCTTTCTTTCTTTCTTTCTTTCTTTCTTTCTTTCTTTCTTTTTGTTTTTGGGCTACACCCGGCGGTGCTCAGGGGTTACTCCTGGCTGTCTGCTCAGAAATAGTTCCTGGTAGGCACGGGGGACCATATGGGCATATGGGGCACTGGGATTCGAACCAACCACCTTTGGTCCTGGATCAGCTGCTTGCAAGGCAAACACTGCTGTGCTATCTCTCCGGGCCTGGTTAACTTTTCTTAATTACAGTTTCCTTAAGTAGAACTTTTACCATAAGAAGATCGGAAAATTTCTGGGGTTGGTGAGGTGGCGCTAGAGGTAAGGTGTCTGCCTTGCAAGCGCTAGCCAAGGAAGGACAGTGGTTCGATCTCCCGGCATCCCATATTGTCCCCCCCAAGCCAGGGGCAATTTCTAAGCGCTTAGCCAGGAGTAACCCCTGAGCATCAAACGGGTGTGGCCTGAAAAACAAAAAACAAAAAAAAAATCGGAAAATTTTACATAAGGGAATTTAGAAAACTTTTACAACTCCTATGTCTGCTTACAAAGTTATGCACTTAATTGATTAAATTAAATGCAATTAGTATGGGCATTTCAGAGAAAGTTATTACTTAGTAATGTGGAAGAATCTAACCTTAACAATCTTGCATTAGAGCTAGAGAAGTAAAATTATATATGCGATTTAATTCACTAGATACATAGAATGAATATGTGAATAAAATGAAAACTTTAAGATCTGTCAAACTTAACTTAATGTTTCTTAATCTTTTAAATATTGGAAAAACTGAGATGGGAGTATTTTCCATCTGATTTCATGAGTGTTACCATAAAACTATTCTATATTGTTGCTGGAGTGATAATAAGGTGTATCCTAAGGTGCTTGCCTTGAAAATACCAACCTCTATTTGATCCCTAGTAACACATCCAATCCCCCAAGTACCACCAATAATAATCTTTGAGTACAGTGTCAAAAGTAGGTCTTGAGTATAGTCAGGCATCACTCGAACCACTTTCCCACTCAATAACTATTCTGTGGGCAGCTCCAATGTATAATATTTCTAAACTATATAAAAATAAAAAATATAAATCAAAGCTAATCTATTTGTCTAATGTCTCAAGTACAATAACAACTCCTTTAAAAAAAGTTAAAAACGCAAATAAACTTTTTAAGGAGAAATTTTTGTAGTAAGTACCTTATCGTATGTAAATGAATGATCTTATTGAACTTAATCTTAAAGCCACCATATGAGATATGCCCAGTTTATATATATAAAAGTGCAGTCACAAAAATTCCTGACAAATTCAAGAATTACTGTACTGAAAACAGTATTGTCCTTAGGGTCTGGATAAAGAACTACTCTAGAGTTAGAATGAGGATCCTGTTAAGTTTTGTTTTTTTTTTGGGGGGGGCAAACCCATTTGACGCTCAGGGGTTACTCCTGGCTATACTCTCAGAAATCGCCCCTGGCTTAGGGGGACCATATGGGACGCCAGGGGATCAAACCGCAGTCCGTCCTACGCTAGCGCTTGCAAGGCAGACACCTTACCTCTAGTGTCACCTTCCCGGCCCATCCTGTTAAGTTTTTATGGGTGGAGATGGATGGAGAGAGTATAAAATACCCCCAGTTTCTATAATAAAAAATTGAAATCCAACAGAATAAATATAAAACCATGTCCTTAGTTAAATTATTAGGGAGATAGAGCAGGATTGCTTTTGGTCAACATCTGGTGATGCTCAGGTTTTACTTCTGGCTCTTCAGGAATTACTCCTGGAAGTACTTGGCAGGGATCATCTGAGGTGCTGGGGATTGAAAAATAGGTGGACAGTGTGTAAAGGCAAGCAATTTACCCACTGTGCTTTCTCCTTAACTCTCACTGGAATCTTCTAAAGGCTTTTCAAAAAACAGGGTTATTGAAAAATTGCTTGGTATAATTTTAGGAGCTACCTTCTCCACTTGGATAAATTCTATGACAGTATAATTAATTAGAAGAAACAATCCTTACAGTAGCAGAAATGCCTTATTTTATTTTGTATCACAGTGGGAATGATTAGTTTGGAGTGAATTGATTTAGTTAATTTATGTTTCATTTCATTCTATTTTAGTCTAGTTGAGTTAAACATCAACAACAAGAGCAACAAGATTCTATATTTTTATTTTTCATCCTTTTTCATAAGTTGGATCAAATATACTATTGCAGCCATACCAGCCCTAGTTGTCTCTAGTTTTTGACAAATTGTTTTTGTTTTCATATAATTGTGCCCTTTGGGCCAAAAGGGGTAGGAGGGATAGCACAGTGGTAGGGTGTTCACCTTGCAAACAGTCATACATGGTGGTTCAAATCCCATCATCCCATATGGTCCATCATGCCTGCAAGTACCGATTTCTGAGTAGAGATCCAGGAGTAACCCCTGAGCACTGCCGGGTGTGGCCCCAAACCAAAACCCAAAAAAGGTGGGGTGGGAGATAGGACAGGTTGAGGTAACTGTGCTAGGTGAAATGAAACAAGAAGTGATAGACAATTGCCAGAGGGTTTCATTTATATGTAAAGTATGAATTACTAAGGAAAATGAGCTGATATGAATGAACAAAAATAACTCTGAGATTCATCTATAACTCGGATGTTTATCAGAGTAAAGGGAGTAAAGATGGGAAGAAAAGGGAGAGGAGAGGTCATCTTGGTGGCTGATGGCACTGAAATTTTGGTG
>PVKC010014374.1:0-22040 GCA_004027635.1 Crocidura indochinensis | reverse complement strand
GAAAGCTATATTTCTATAACAAACATTGTTTTGTTTTGATAGTTATCATTTTTAAGGAAAGAGTTTTCCTAATGTGTAAAGCAGTAAACATTTGAAGTTTAAGATCGCCATGATATTAAGGAAGGAAAAAAAAGATAGCCAGCTGCCTGCCTTATAACAAAACTGACTTTGCTAATCTACTGTGTTTTGGGGTTCTTGCCAATAGCAGAAAATGACAGTTAGGGCAATTTCTAAGTGGTAAAAGCAGATGTTTCTAATTTCTGTGTCTTTTCTAAACAATATGCAAAACTCAGCAAGTTGTGTTGGAAGATATTAAGAACTAAAGTGGGTTCATGGTTCAATCAATGAGATTTTCAGAATGTGTTTAGGGATGTGACTTTGGAAACTTTATAAATTTTATTATGTTTTTGCTTCTGAGCATGCAATTTCCCAAAATTACCGGGAATGCTCTCATTCATTAAGTATCTGTCAACCAAATCCTTATTTCAATTGATGTGCCAAATGATGCCAACTAAAGATCTTAGTGAGACAGCAAACATAGATTTTAGCAAAACTATTTTGACTTTTAATTTTTAGAAATGTTTGCAAATTAAAATAGAAAATATTGGAAAAGACCTCGCTGAGAGTTAGGTATATGCTATCTTTTAACCCATAGATTTAATCTTGTTTAAATATTTTTATAGTTGAAACTGACTACTCTGATGCTGAAAGGGATAAAATAATATACATGGCACCCCTTCTTTAACAATAGTGCAAACCACATTGTTAAAAGGCGAAAAAAAAGGGAGAGAATGAGAGAAAGAGAAAAAATAAAATGTCTGCCTAGAGGCATGCAGAGGTGGAGAGTGGGAGGAAATTGGGGATATTGGTGATGGAAAACAGTGCACTAGTGAAGGGTGGTGTATATTGTTTGACTGAAAATTATGAAAAATTTTGTAACCACAGTGTTTAAATAAAGTAATAAAATAATATATTTTTTTTTTTTGTTTTTGGGCCACATCCGGTGATGCTTAGGAGTTACTCCTGGCTATGTGCTCAGAAATCGCTCCTTATTTGGGTAACCATATGGAACACCAGGGATGGAACTGAGGTCCATTCTGGATCAGCCACATGAAAAGGCAAATGCCTACAGCTGCTCTATAGCTCTGGCCCCTATAAAAAATAGTCTTGCTTAAATATTTTTAGAAAGTATTTAAAATTGGCTCATCAGTTTAACATAATTATATCATGCATGTGCATGTGGATATATGTATGTGCATGTATTATAGATTATGGCACACACAGGCATATTATTTATTTAGACATAGTTATGATGGTCTTTGATAGGAACTTATCTGAGCAGAACAATTGATAGAATTAGGCTAAGAAATTTAAGGAACAAAAAATTTATAGTCATTTCAATGTGAAAATGAATAAACAAGCTTGTGCCAAGTGGCAGATGGAGAACCAGCTGGGTATAGATGGCTTAGTTGAAGGTCATTCTAGAGGTCTTGGATTATGCTTTATCTCTTGAGGAATTTAAGTCCAGCTTCAGCTATGTGGACATTTCTAAACCACAGACATCTTGAGAGTAGTTTTTGTTTATTAATCAATTTTGTGCTGCTTTATTATTTATAACTTTAATTAAAAATTACTTATTAAAAATACTACTAAATTTTCATTATATGTCAGACTGGTTTGTCTATTGTAGTTTCTTGTTTAGGACAGACAATATAAGCTGGTTTGTGTTTGGTAATAAAAATAGGGGCTATCATACACCTTTTATAATACTGTATTATAAAAAGAATATTATAACTTTTTAGCATACATTGTTAACTTTCTTTCAGATATATGTGTCAGTGAAGTAGCTGCAAATACTCTAATGTGCAATAGAACAGTTGAATAGATATAGGTGCTATGGTCATTTACAACTCATTGTTTACAGTGGGTATAAACTGTATTTCCCAAACATGTACAGGTTTAAGTAATATTTGACAAACTCATAATTAACATTATATTTAATGGGAAAAACTAAAGACATTTTTAAAAAGTTAAGTACAAAAAGATATCCTCTCTTCTATTAACATAAAATTGGAAGTCCTTGCCAAAGCAATTTGGTAAGAATAAAAACTAAAATGTATGGAATTGTAAATTAAGGTATAAAATTATTGTTATTATTGTTCTTTCCAGCTGACTTGATACGTACATAGAATACCCTAAGAACTGCACCAAAAGTACTAGAAGAAATAATAAATCTAAGAAAGTTGCAGGATACAAAGAGCAATGTACAAAAAAATGTTATCAATGGTTTCTACATACAAATATTCAGAAAGGAATTTTTTTTAAAGCTGAATATTTTAATCTGTCTACCAACAGCCCCCACAGTAGCTGGCCAGGACCATCTCCATAAAGAGATGAACCCACCCAAGGTCATGAAGAGGATTATATTGGGAAGGGATATAGAGAGGTTCTAGCTTTCTTTAAAATGCATTTGATACGTCTTTGTAAAATGTTGTGGTGTTTCACCTTTTCTTTTCCCCTTCTCTCAAACCGAGGATGAGAACTGCTAGAAGGACTCTGCACATTGTAGGCACAGTTAATTTTTACCCCATTCTATTACTGTACTCTTCCCCAAACAAAACCACATAACTCGAACTATCTAATCCTGCTTCCCAATTAGAGGGAGAAGCAATGGAGACACCAAGCCCAAACAGATATAAGATCACTAAGTAATAAACCAGAAACAGATGGGGTCACTCAATCTAGAAGTGGGAACGGAGGAGGAGGGAGGACAATTTGGTGATGGGAATTCCCCTGATTCAATGTTTATATATAAATGGAATATTACTGTGAACAATATGTAAACCACTATGATTAAAATTTAAAAAAAAGTGAAAAAAAATGGTTGGCTTTTTCTAGGGGTACCTTCCTATTTGCTCCCTTATGTCAGAAGGTATTTTTTTTTTTTTGTAATTCCCTTACAGGTAAGTCAAAAAGAAAAATGTAAAAAAAATTAAACCATATAAGTTTCAAAGACTGAATTGGAAGTAACAGAAAACCTGATTTGTCCAATCAGAAGTAATATTTAGAATAGTAATTAAAATTTCCCCCAAGGATAGGCCCCAATTCAGATAGTGAGTTTTAACAAACTTTCAAAAGAGACAAAACTTGAGAATACCTTTATTCCTCATGTTCTTCCAAAATAACAAAGAAACTGAAATTCTTCCTGTTTCTATGAAACCAATATTATCAACAAAGAAACTAGTAAATATATTACAGATGGAGATTTAGAAATAAAATTATAGGCCAATATGAAAAATTCTGAACAAAATCTTAGCAAATCAAATTCAAACTATATCAAAAAGATATATCAAAAAAGTCATGATCAAGCAGGATTCAGTAGAGTTGAAAGAATCTTCAATATGTGAAAATCAAGTAATGTTATATCAACAAAGGGAAATGTAAAAATAATATGACCATTTCAGTGGTTGCAGAAAAAATAAAACCTTTGAAATAATTCATTATCATTTATATATTTTGTTTTGTTTTGTGATGGGTCACACCGGCAGCGTTTAGAGATTACTCCTGGATCTACGCTCAGAAATCTCTCCTGGCAGGCTCGGGCAACCATATGGGATTCGAACCACCATTTTTCTGCATGCAAGCAAATGCCCTACCTCCATTCTATCTCTCTGGCCCCTATCATTTATATATACATATGTATATCATTTATATACATCATTTATTATTTAAAATTCTTAATAAAATAGGGTGGAAGAAACTTACCTCAAGATAATATTGACTACATGTAATAAATCCACAGTAAATCATATCCAGCAATGCAAAATTTGAAAGTCTACTTTCTGAGAAGAGACATAAAAAGTGTCTACTTTTCTCCACTATTATTCAATATAATTTTGGAAGTTCTCACAGCATTCAGACAAGAAAATGAAGACAGGTCCAGAAAGATTTGCACAGTGGGTAGGATACTTGCCATTAATGTGGCCAACTCTCGTTTGATTCCCTGCCATCCTATATGGTTCCACAAGCCCACCAGAAATAATTTCTGAGTGCAAAGCTAACAATAACCCCTGAGCACCATATGATGTGGCCCAGAGAGAGAGAGAGAGATGGAGAGAGAGGGGGTGAGTGAGAGAGAGTACAAAGCCAAGAATAACCCTGAGCACCGTTTGATATGGCCCAAAGAGAGAAAGGGAAGGAAGGAAGGAAGGAAGGAAGGAAGGAAGGAAGGAAGGAAGGAAGGAAGGAAGGAAGGAAGAAAGGAAGGCAGGAAGGAGGGAGGGAGGAAGGGAAAAAGGGAGGAAGGAAGGGAGGAAGGGAGGATGAGAGGGTAGAAGGGAAGAAGGAAGGAAAAGAAAGAAAAAGAAGAGAACAAGGGAGGGAGAGAGGGTGAGGAAGAGACAGGGAAGATGGAAGGAAAAAAGGAAAAGAAAGAAAAAGGAAGGAAGAAAGAAGTTAAGTTGGAAAACTTAAAATGTGTCACTATTTTCTGACTATATGATAAAATACATTTTTAAAAATCAACTGCAAAAATCTCAAAAATAATAAATTAGGCATCTATCTGTAGCCATACTATATAACTGCTGCCTGGTCCATTCATTGACCAGCTTTAAAGACTCATTTTATTCTCAAGAGATGTAAACCAAGTTGCAAAAAACCATGGTTACACCAGCCTAAAGCTGAACACTCAGGATTAGGGGCGGTTCAAATCCTCTACCTGTGAGTCCTCTGTACCCACAACCCACAACTGCCACCATGTCAGTGGCCCACCTTCACCACTTTATCATTGGTCTCTGTAATGATGCCTAACTGACCACAGCTCCAGGTATGCTGGGACACCGGGATTCCAACCGATGACCTTTTGCATGAAAGGCAAGTGCCTTACCTCCATGCTATCTCTACGGCCCCCACCTAAGATTATTAAATGAAATCAATAACAGACTGATCAACCACCAAAAAAACAGCTTAGTAAACCTTAAGACAATGACTTAATGACTCTATGCAAGATGCAACTGTTGTCATACACATGTAAACCACTACTTTTTTCTTTTTTTCACTTTTTTGAGTTAATTAGCATAAGTACTCTTTATTATATCAACCATGACCCTCAGGTGATTTATGTTAAACTCTAGTTACTAAAAGTGGCAGGGAAAGCAGACCAAAGCTAGAACTTTGGCTACTCAGTAAGATAAAAGAAGCTGGGGGCTGGGCGGTGGCGCTGGAGATAAGGTGCCTGCACTAACCTAGAATGGACAGCAGTTCGATGCCCCGGTTCCCCATGTGGTCCCCCGTGCCTGCCAGGAGCGACTTCTGAGCGAATAGCCAGGAGTAACCCCTGAGCGTCACCGGTTGTGGCCCAAAAACCAAAAAAAAAAAAAAAAAGAAGCTACTCCACAACCCCTGGCCAAAATGCACTTTTTCTGGCAACTCTATCTGATTTCTTGTGCAAAACTGCAAGCTGAGACCCCACATGCAACAATTTTTACAAATTTTCTTTTGCTGTAGATTTGTGCGTGTGATTGTGTGTGTGATCCATTACCAGTACTTGTAAACAATCAATATAAATTAAATTATTTCATGACTGCCAAAGGGGCAGACTTGGCATGGTAGGAGGGAAGTTGGGACAATAGAGGGAATTTTACACTGGTATTGGAATTGTTGTTGGTTAGCCCAGGCGGCCTATGGCTAGCTGTCCTGCCCAGAGCCCCCAGCATACCAGTCAAAGAGACACAGAAGTTCTGGCAAGTGGAGTCTTCTCAATTCCTTGATCATTCTATTAGAAGTAAAATTCCTTGATCTTATGATGCTTTTATTATCAGTTTTGGGGGAAAATTCCATGCATTTAAAATTTTACTTTTTAAAATATTTACATTTTTATTGTTTAGGAAACCTGGTAACAGTCGAGTAAATGTTTATGGGTTTGAAGTACAAAGTTATTATACCCCACAGTCACCAAAACCTCAAGACCCCCAGTACTCTCCTTATGTCATTTCTAGTCCAAGTCTTCCTTCTCCTCTACCTGAGGTCTCCCCCCACCCCCGATTGCCAGGTAATCTTAGTTTTATAATCAGACCTAAGATTTGCCATCATTTGATAACTTTTTTGTTTTCCTTTTCAATATACCACAGATGGGTAAGATCAGCCAGTATTTGTTGTTCTTCCTCTAATTTATTTTGCTTAACTTGATTTTCTCAGGTCATGATGTTTCTGTAATAGATGTATCACTGTACATTCTCACCAACAATGTACAGGGTTAGTTTTTCCTCTGCATTATCACCAATATTTGTGTTTTAGAAAAATTTAATAATAGCCATTCTAGTAGATAGAAATGACATTTCACTGTGATTTTGAATAATACTATTCTAATATTTAAAGATGAATAAAAACTTTCCATATATGCTTATTGACCATTTCTATAATTTTTGGTGAAACATCTATCTACTGAAATGTTAATTTTAATCATTGAATTATCTGTTCCTTAAATATTTTTTGATCTTAACTCTTTCTCTGATATATGGCTTACAAATTCTTTCATATAGTAGGTTGTTTTTTATTTTCATAGAAGCTGAACTATATGACATTTCAACCAATAACAAATTAGCATTTTTACCACATTCCTACCAACACTGGCTACTTCAGTTTTATTGATACATGCTATACTCAATGGTGAGATAATCTCTTTTTTTCTTTTTTTTTGTTTTGTTTTTTGTTTTTAGTTTTTGGGTCACACCCGGCAGTGCTCAGAGGTTACTCGTGGCTCCATGCTCAGAAATCGCTCCTGGCAGGCGCAGGGGACCATATGGGACACCGGGATTCAAACTGATGACCTTCTGCATGAAAGGCAAACGCCTTACCTCCATGCTATCTCTCTGGCCCTTTTTTTCTTTTTTTTTTTAATTTATCTTTATTTAAATACCATGATTACAAATATGATTATAGTTGTATGATTACTGTCATGTAAAGAACACCTCCCTTCACCAGTGCAGCATTCCCACCACCAATTTCCCAGATCTCCCTCCTCCCCACCCCACTCACACCTGTACTCCAGACAGGCTTTCTACTTCCCTCATTCATTCACATTGTTATGATAGTTTTCAGTGCAGCTATTTCTCCCCCCACCCCCCATGCCAGACTGGCCTTCAGGGCCAGGCCTGGTAACTGGAGCCCTGGGGGGAGGGTGGAGGTGAGAAACTCCTTCCCTATGCATACACAAACTACAGAGGCAGGGGCTGGGCTCAGAAGACTCCACAAGCCAGGACTTCTGTGCTTCTTCAACTGGTATGTTGGGGGCTCTGAGCAGGACAGCTAGTCATAGGCCCCCTGGGCTGACCACTTAGTCCAGGGGACTGAGATCCCCCCACACCAGACTGGCCTTCAGGGGGCCTTGTAACTGGAGCCCTGGGGAGAGGGTGGTAGAGAGAAACTACTCCCCTATGCTTACTGGACCCCATTCAGGGGTTCTTTTCTTACTAGAGTTCATTTTCAAAAGTGCTGACGCATTTGCGTCCTCGTGCCAAATATACTTTTTAACATCACCCAAAAGTGTTCTTAATTCTTGACTGTTTCTAGGAAAGGAAGTGGAATGCTTTAGATTTGGAGGATAACATTCAAATAGATCTCTAAAATCAGTGTATATGTAGACGTGACTTCCTATACAGTGGTCCTTTCTGACATGCAAGTCTAAACCATAAACAATTCATCTATACAATGCATATAGCTTCTCTGATATATTGCCCCTCCCCCACACCAGAACCCCTTCTACTCCCTCATCTCCCAACCCAGATTCGTTACTTCCCCTTAATTAACCCTCTTTATCCTCAGTTCTTAACTTGTTAGGCACCAAGACAGATCTACTGCCCCAACAGACCACAATCCAACTCCTCAATGAAAGACACCCTCTCAGTCCCCCATCTTGTTACTTGCCAAGAAACCACAACCCACATGCCTGCTGACTCAAGCTTTGTGTCTCCTCTCAGACCCATTAAATCATGGACTGTTGCATGATATCAGAACCACCTTCAGCAACACCCCCAGCTCAAGGACACTACAATATTTCATAATGCTGCAAATCATATCTCAAACTCAAGAACAAGGTCTGTGATACGAAAAAGTGTCTTGTCTCAAAAGACCTTATTGGGAAGCCTATATTGCTTTTGTAAGTTTAATGTCTATATAATAATGCATCTTAAGATGTGTATTCCTAAACATACAGGTAGCCTCCTCCACCACTTTTTTCTTCAAATACCCTTTTTTCTTTTTTTTAAACTGTTTTATTTATTTGTTCTAATTTTTATATATACATATTTTCTCTATCTTCACCAGTTTTGGTGCTGCTTGGTACAAAAACCAAGCAAACGTCTTGCCTGGGATAAAAGCTCAGATCAAAACCAAATCCCAGTATCTGTGATCTCTCATCCTTACCCAGAATAGCACCAGCAGTACAATATGACACCATACTTTTTTGTATAGGCACAGTAAAAGGGGGGGGGAATCATAGACACAGAAGCTACATTTTATCTTCTAAGGATAAGAACTCACACTTTTTATAACACAAGGGTGCTTCCCATGCTGGACATATGTCATGTGGATACAGCTCAGTCTCCATGAGATTGAACAGTGTTAATTCAATCTCAAACCCCAGATCCCAAACGTAGAACTGATACAGCTCCTTGCAGCAACACCAGGAACTAAGCTCCATTGGGAGATTTATAACATTGCTCTGACACTAACGTGTGCCAGTGTTAATATAACAATGAGGACAACGTGGAAATGACAACTTGACCTAAGACCAGGTGGTCCTATCACATCACCTAACACTAAGTGGAAATCAGAAGATGTATCCTTTTTGAAATGTGAAAAATAAGAGCACTAACTACAGAAAACTGACTTTGACAACCGTGGCTGGGCAAAGCTTACCATGGGACCAATAAAGAAAACCCTACCCTAGGGTTACAAAAAATAAAGATTTCCTAGTACAGAGGCCCAACTTTGACAACAGAGACTGAGCAGAACCTTTGGAACCATAATATCCTAGGGACTGAGCAAAAACAGGGAGCACAAGATACAGAAGACTGAACACAACAACAAAGATGGAACAGAACCTCTAGAACCATAAAGACTATCCTAGAACTTGTCCTATGACCTGTGCAATTACCAAGATTGCTAGTTACAGTGGCCTGATTTTCTCATCCACAACTGAGAGGAAAGTTTCCTGACACCACAAAGACAAACAAACAAACAAAAAACATTGGGATATGGTAATGAGTATATATGGAGCCAGTGGTTGTTCCCATGAAAGTATGCTTCAAGAGGGGAGAAACCCTGAGTCTCTTAGGCCAAGGGAATTCCCTTTATTCCCCAATACTTACTGCGCCTATGCAAAAATAAATAAATAAATAAAATAAAAAGGTGGGGTAACACCGAATCCTGCCACTCCAGCACTCCTTTTTTCTTGTTTTGTTTTGTCTGTTTTTACTATTATTTTCATTCTCTTTTTTTCTTTCTTTTTCAGTCGTGTGGATATTATTTGGTGTTTTTGTTTTGTTTTTGCTGGGTTCATTTTTCTTTTCTTTCTTTTTTCTCTATCTTTTTTTTGTAGTTGCTACCTTCTCTTTTCCTTATCCTTTTGATCTCCAACAGAATCACATAACTTGAATCATTCAGCCTCATAAATTGATGGGGGGAAATGATACCAGGACCAGTCATATGAACATGTAGTGAAAATAAAAAATGATCAGACTTGAACACCAAACCCAAAGTCAATGACAACAGAATAGATACTCAATCTACAACAAGCTGTAAAGTGGAAACCAGTTACACTAGTATTCTGGAGAATAAAGGAGGGAGATATGGGTTACATGCTGGGAACAGGGTGGGAAGACTCTTTATTCATTGCTACTATGTACCTTAAATAATTCTATGAAAGACTTGTAATACACTTAGGTTACAATAAAAGTTTATTAAAAAAAGAATGGTCAAGGAATTTCACTTTTAATATTATTAAAACAGAAAAAACACTTTTCAAAAATGATATATGCATCCATGTCCATCCTAGCACTTTTCACAGTAGCCAATAACTTGAGTGCCATTGTGTAATGAGTGACTAAAGGTTATGTGATATAGATAGATACCCAGTGGAATTCTACTCAGCTATATTTTCAAAAGAAAAATATGAAATCTTAACATTTGCAGTAATATAGGTTAAATTTGAGGGTACTATACAAACTGAAAGAACTCTGAAGGAAAAAGGAAAAATTATGTGGAATATAAAGCATGACAGCAAAGAAATAAACAAAATAAAACAGTCTTCTAGTTCTGACAAGTCATCAAAGGGGAATGGGGATAACAGTGGGTAGAACCACTAGCAGGGCATGATTGAATAGTGGTGAATGACAACCAGACTTTTAAGAATAGACATGGGGTAGGATTACAATTGTCACAGTGTGAAGCTACATACCTGAAATCTGTACAATTTTGTAAACCAATGTTAGTTTAAAAAAAAGAATTAGTTGATCTCTATTCTTTTTTTTAAGAAGATGAACTTTTACCTCAATAATAATTAATTTGAACGTTTCTCTTTAAGCAGAGTCATTATGAAACTGTATTACCTTTTTCACATTTACACATTTTTTATTTGTATGTAAAAGTAAATGATATGCTATTTCTCTTGAGCAACAAAAGGATGTTTTATATCCCAATGCCACCATAGTGTTTGCTAGTGAAGCAGAAGCAATGACTGTGTACTAAATTGATGTCATTATCACGAACTCCTTAGCTAGCTTTACTAGGTTTTTTGCCAAACACCTTAAGTAATAAATTACTGACCTTTTAAGTATATACTTTAGAAATGTTTTATGAAAATTTTATAAAAGTAGAAAGAACTTAACAATCATAATTAAATAAAGTATAGACCGTGGATTATGGAAAATGTAATGTTTAACTTTCCAAAATGCCATGCTATTCATAGAGATTCAAGGATTTTATGTTTTTTATTTATCTGGAAGTGCTTCTATGAAATATATATGCAACTATTTATACACACATGAATACACATGCAACAATTAAATGCAACAAATAAGAATTGCGTGGTTAATGAAACTATATAGTTTTGCTATTTGCTGTATTACTCCACAGTTCTGTTATTTATGCTTTATTTCTGCATTTTGCTCTCATGTCTTCTCATATTTTACTCACTGTCCCATTGTTTCTTAGAACTCCATAAACATCCTCAACATTTCCTCTATAAAGTCCTTATTGAGAGGTTATATAACTGGTTATTACTGGTTGAGTTTTCAGGGCTATCATCTTTTCTCACTAAATGTCGTAGGGTTTTGAGTAGCTTTCCCATTGTACTTTTGCAGTCTGGTTGCTTGCATGTTGCTGTGTGTCTGAATGACTAGAGTTAGACATATCTTGGTATGCTGCCAGTAAGATATGAAGAAGTGAAGAAATGTGTGGCTAAAGGTGGGGTGGTATTGTCCTGAGTCCTGCTAGGAATGATCTCTGAATATAGAGCCAGTGAATGAGTTAGGTGTAGACCAAAGTCTTAAAAAAAAGTCATTTGTAGTTAAGTTTCACAGTAAAATGTTATTATTAAAGATATTTGTGGACCAGCACAATAGAACAGATGGTGAGGCACTTGTCTTGCATGTGGTTTACTCTTGCTTGAATTCAGTATTGCATGGCTTCTCAGGCACTTAAAGAGAGATTCCAGAGCAGAGCCAGAAGTAACTCCTAATTACTTTTCTTTTCTTTTTTTTTTTAACATATTTGATTTCCTATAGCCCATAAATTTTTCTGACATGTGAATGGTTAGACAAAGACAGAGGATGAATTGCTATGACTTTCAAAGCCCAAAGACACAGAACAATCTAGTAACCTTCCAGGCAGCCATTATTACCTCTGGAAGATTCCTTTGACCTTTTCTGATTTCTTGGAAATTTTTATTTATTTTTTTATTTTAATTATGACAACAAAGATGCAAATAAAGAGGACAGGGTAAAGTTACAGTCGAAGTACAATCACCCATAAACAGAATTATCGGTAGTCCCATCGATGCTATCCCAGTTTTGAACTTTCAGCCAAAGAACATTAAGAAAAACAAAATTGAACCCATGTACAATGCAATTACTTTGTCCCTAAAATCCCCAGTTATAGTACATACTATTTCTTTTTTTTTTTTGTCCCCAATTTCCAATACAGACCAGGCAAGGGTCTGGGTTGAGGTGTATATAGGGTGCGTTTACTGTACCTCCTCTTTCTATACAGTCTGATTTCTTGGAAATTTTTATATCATATTTGCTGCCAGGGTCCTACAAGCTAAGCCTGTCACAGTAATCAAAGCATTAAAATATTATGAATATTTTATCTAATAATCATGCATTTAAGGAACAGAGAGCTTTAAAGGGTATTTACTATAATAGTGTCCTTGAATTTTATTTTATTTTATTTTATTTAAACACCTTGATTACATACATGATTGTGTTTGAATTTCAGTCATGTAAAGAACACTTTTCTGAGGGAAATCCAAGAACTTTCCGGAAAAGAAAGAAATATTCTCTATATATATATACTTAAATAGCCAACAGAATTATGTGTGAAATCCACCTTTAAAAATAGAATTTGGGGACAGAGCAGTGGCGCACTGGTAGAAAGTTACCGCAGTTCGATCACCCACCATCCCATATAGTCCCCCAAGCCAGGATCGATTTCTGAGTTCGGATCCAAGGAGTAACCCCTGAGCATCACCGGGTGTGGCCCCAAATCAAAAACAAACAAAAAGCTAGGATTTGTAGAGATGGGGAATATACAAAAGTCAGAACTTGAAGACTTGTATTCCAAATTCCTATCTGGATTTATCCCAGTCAGTCTAACTGCTAAACATTAGGTTTCAGATCTTTTACCTTTCTCTCTCTTTTGTTGTTTCTTAACTCTGGGTAGCACTGTTGTCTATGCTGCCTTTTCTCATATGCCTTGCTGCCACTGCCAGTCACCTTAACAATCTCCATAGACATTGTTGCTTTTCTTCACTGACTTTCTAGTGAAGCATCAGGTAGGCCAAACTCTTGTCAAATGCTCTTGGTGTAGCTGCAGTGGAAGTTGAGAAAGCAAGCCTGTGGCATCAGCTTACAGTGGTGAGTGCAGAAAGTAAACGGAGTTTCAAGTGCTGGTAGTGAAAAATGGAAAGGAAAAGGGTCAGAGGTATATAGTATGGAGGATCAATCACTTGCCTTACATGCAGCTAACTTCATAAGGTCTGGCACTTTGCCTGAGTACTGCCAGGTGTGGTTCCCACCCCCAAAAGAAGTGGGGAGTAAAAGAAAAAAGAGTCTCCTGTAGGTCACAACATTAGCAAAACAAGCATATATCCTGTTTCTACTAAGACTGAAAAAAAAAAAACCAAACAATTCCTACCTAACACTAATTTAGCTTTACAACACAAAGCATGTTCACGCTATTCCTAATGACAATTATTAGTCATATTTGTAAATCTAGCTCTAAGTTAAATATATTAGATGACTTCTTTGTGCCCTATTTTCCTCTACTCCTATTGTAATTGATCTTAATATTACATAACTTACAAACTAAATATTAAAATTTACTACCAATAAACGCAATTAATGTAAAATAGTAAGGAAAATAGAAAAAGTATACAGAAAATTACATTGCATAAATGTTGCATATATAGTATAGATAACTATTATAACTATGTAAAATTTACTATAATAGACATGAAATATACATATGCATGATATATGTTTAAAATATATCAAAGATAATAAATGGTCAGGTCAAATTTCAGATTTATAATATTCTTCTCTATCATGCATTATTGCTGAATGGAGTTCTTTACCTGGTACGTTGACATCTACCTTAATTTCTGAAAAACTAGATATAAAAGGTGACTCTTACACTAGGCATGGAATACCAGCAGTGCCCTATTTGTTCTTGTCTTTATTGAATAACAACTCTGATTCCCTATAATATATTCGCTGTTCTAGCCAAACTGTAACCTTCTTTCTACCTGTTTGCTTTCTGATATATATCCAAGTGCACCCTCACTCCACCACTTACATCAGCTATTAATTTAATTCATGCATTATGATCCTACTAGTGGAAACATTAGACATTAGAACTATCAGAGCTTACAGTCTCTGGCTGGAATTTTGCAAATGACTCTTTTAAAATACATATATAATTTTATTTGAAGACCATGTATAGATATTTGACATAGTTGATCATATGAATTTGTTTTCAGGTAATTGGGACAGAAATTATTATAAAGGCAAGGGGGAAAAGAAAAGAAAGAAAAAGTACAGCAACAAGAAAATTTGTGAAAATCATTATATCTTGCAATAAGGTCATTGTCCAAAGGTTTAGTAAGCTCTTGTTGCTAGATGATTATTTTGTTACTTCTTTTATTACTGGATAAAAGATAGTATGATATGGGTTGAGGTTTATGTATGTATAAGTTGTATGTATGATGATAGTATGTATAAGTTGGAGTTGTGTGGTCAGGAATTCTGAGTATTAATGCTGATACTGCTGCTCTTGTGAGGCATATTTTTAGCTGTCAGGCCTTTCAGAAGTATGAGAAGGTGGAGGGAGGGTGCCCACACACACTACCAAAAAGTCCTGCTGATATCAGCCCAAATACCAGAATACCTGGAGTTTTAGATTGATGTCTTTGCAGAGAGCTGTAGGGGAAAGAAGCAGGGACATTGGCAAATTGGCAATTATGGATGATGTGTGCAGCAGGCCTGGATTCAGTAGAGTCGGTACTTGGCTGTCCCTCTACTCCCAGAATTGTTAGTTTTCAGTGCACAGCTGATATACCCATAATTTTTCATGGCTTGGCTACCTTCTTTTTCAAGAATAGAGTGAGTCTACTACAAATGGCTCTTTAGAGTTCACAGTGAAGAAGCACAATTCTTGTACTTGTTCAACCAATGTGCACATTCTGTTTAAAAAACATCATATATTTGTCAATACTTCAAAGAAAAACCACCTGCTATAATATATTATTCAACCACAGAAATATTATTCACAGTTTATGATGTTTTTGCATCTTCAAACTATTCCTAGTTTTATAAAGACAATACACAGGTGATCTATTAATTTAGCTTTGAATCTTTGTCATACTTTTTGCAGATCATGTGCAGCAGTCACTAATTCTTCACCTTAGATAAACTGAATATTGAAAGGCATTTTCAAACTTTTATGTTTTTTGGGGGAGGGGGCACACCCGGTGATGCCCAGGGGTTACTCTTGGCTATGCGTTCAGAAATCACTCCTGACTCTGGGGACCATATGGGATGCTGGGGCGTCAACCAAGGCAAATGCCCTACCGCTGTGCTATTGCTCTGGCCCCATTTTCAAACATTTTTTGCTGCCTTTACAATTTAAAGACCATTGCTGGGCATTTTTTTTTAATTTTATTTTGGAAGCACAGCCAATGGTGCTCAGAACTTACTCCATGCTCCATGTTTAGGGATCTCTCCTGGAAGAGCTAGGAGATCACACATCACAGATTATCTGTAGTACCAGAAATCACTGGGGTTGGCCACATGCAAGTCTAGTGCCTTAACCCTTATATAATATCTAAGACCCAGTGTTGTTTATCCTTAGTGGAAAGGAGTGCTTATGATTTTTCACTTTGAACAGAAGTTGAGGATATGGATGGAAATCCTTAACCTATCACTTTCTGTCTTTTTTACTTTAGGCACACTTCTACCTGGTTGTTATCAGAATTAAGAAAAATAACATCTAGCAGGGGTCTCAAACTTGTGGCCCGTGGGCTGCAAACGGCCCTCTGTACAACGTTTTGTGGCCCTGCCCTAGAGGAATCTTTTTTTGTTTTGTTTTGTTTTAGTTGTTTGGGTCACACCCCCCAATGTTCAAGGCTTACTACTGACTTTGCACTCAAGGATCACCCTGACTTTGCTTCCTGCGGCCCGCATGTAAATTGAGTTGGAGACCCCTGTTAGAATACACACACAGAAGATGGTTGCCTTGCAGAAACAAGTTCACCATCTTTCAAATGTCCAACTATTGTTGATTAAGTTCTTTCTTAATTGTCATAACCAGCTATATTCAGGGGTTACTCCTTATTCTGTGCTTAGAAATTTCTTATGGCAGGATTAGGGGTAAGCATATACTATTCCAGGATTGAATCTTGTTGGCTGTATGCAAGTCTTCGACTTGCTATGCTATAACTCTGGCCCTGTGATCATATTTTAAGACTGTTACATGCCCTGTATTACACTCTTTTAACACCCATTTTATAGCTGCTATTTTTTCAATGATAGATTTTTTTCTTATTTTTTGATTTTTAGTGAATTCGCATTGCTTATGGCATAATATTGGTTTATATGTATTTCAGATATGATATTTTGGCCTTTTTAAAATTAGTAAATTGCTTTATTTAAGCACTATGATTACAGAATTGTTCATTGTTGGGGCCAGAGAAATAGCATGGAGGTAAGGCCTTGCATACAGAAGGATGGTGGTTCGTATCCTGGCATCCCATATGGTCCCTTGAGCCTGCCAGAAGCGATTTCTGAGAGTAGAGCCAGGAGTAACCTCTGAGCACTGCCAGGTGTGACCCAACACCCCCCCTCAAAAGACTGTTCATTGTTGGGTTTCAGTGATATAATGTACACCATCCTTCATCAGTGCACCCTTCTGTCACCAAAGTCTCCTGTTTCCTTCCCACCCACCCCCCACTCCTGCACTGCTCTAAGGCAAGCAAATTGCTTCTTTCTCTTTTCCTCCGTCCCCTCCCTCTCTTCTCTCTCTTCCCCTCTTCTCTCGTTCCTTTCTGACACTGTAGTTTGCACTATTGTTAATGGAGGTGTGCCTTGCCTGCTAGTTTTTCCACTTTCAGCATCCATATTTTAAATAGTAAATTTCTTGCTAACTTTTTCTCCCAGCAAATTTCAAAATCCATTAGAATGGTATCTCTCTCACACCCTTATATTTGGCACATATCACCATACTCTCATATTTGGCACATTATAGGTAGCTCAATCTCAATCAATATTCATTAAGTGGAGGAATGAATATAATTAGAGTAACTATTACTAGGCTAATGATAGTCTGAATTTGATGCAGGCAAATAAGTTACATATCTTTCTTGTGGCTAAGCTAGATAATAAGTACTTTCCATATTCTTTTGGTTTATTTATATTTGCCTTATTTTTGTAAGAATGCCATCTTGAAACTGTCAAGTTGAATTATTAAAGAACATAAATATTAAAAGTTATCTAATTCAGTGGTTTTAAAGTTTAAAGCTCTCTGACTTGCTCTTCCTTATTTACTAAGCAGACATGCTTGATACCTGTGCATCTTGCTGTATATGAACTTACCATATCAAAACCAGACTAGTGCTTTGCTTCTTTGAAGACAGCGACAGGATTTTTTTCTCATTGATTTTTTATGGTAAGCTCATATCTGGCCCATTAACTTCTACACATTATTCTTTCTTCTTTTGCTTGATACCACATGGAATAAGTCTGAATATTTCAATTTTAGAAGGTATTTTGGAGGAAATATTGATTAACATGTTATTTGCAGATATCACTTATAAATATTATTTATTTATTTATTTGATTATTGGGCCACAAGTAGCAGTACTTGGGAACAACTTCCAGCTTCTGTGGTTCCAATATTGCTTAGATGATCATGAAGTGTCAGGAGTAAAACTTGAGTCCTCTGCACGTGGGGCATTTGCTCAACTTATCGAGTTATATCTCTGGCCCTAATAATTGTCATTATACTTGAAGAGGTTTTAGGGGAAAGTTCTCACTGCCCAAAGGAGATTATCATCATGATATCACTACCAGGATTTAAATCATTATGAAATTATTTTTAACAGATAGAAATTGTATAAATAAGCTTGTAATTTAATATGTTACTTGTGTATGTATCTAATATGCATTTATTTGAATAAGACAAGTTGATGTCTAGAAGCAAATTATTTTGAGTACAGAGGTATTAGAGTGAAACAGACCTGCCAAGGCAAAGCAGTCATTGTATAAAGACAGGACCAAGAAGTGATTTCACTTGCAAAAGGGAGAGAATGAGATGTCTTTCTCCAGCTCCAAGTGGATCCTGAGTTGATGGGTAGAAGTTCTAACAATTATTACTTACAGCCAGACCGTCTCTCAATTCCACCAATTAGAAACTTCAAACGAGATTTTCTATATAGATAGCTTTTTTCATTTTGAAAGTCAAGAGGAGACTTCTACTGTGTGTTCAATGATTTAAAAGCATAGAGCTCCTTGGGCCCATCTAATGAAATAGCTTCCTGGTTTCAGCTATGATTTCCCTTTTGTGCCCTGGATTGAATCCTATAGGACATTCTATTTTTGTACTTTATTTGACTAGGCAGTGTGATTTCTAGTGTTGTTAACAATAGGGGTTCATGCATACAACTTTCTAACACCACCCCCTCTAACACACTATCTTCTCTCCCCTACCATTGTCTCAGTTTCTCTTGCTTCTACTCTCCTGTACTCACCACCTTGGTTAAGTTCAGTTCTGTAGCTCAGTTTTCAGTTTCTGTTGTATTAGATCATTTCATATCCTCGTCCTCTGTTTCTTTAGATCTCACATCTGAGAGGGACCATTGTGTTTGTTTCTGTCCATCTTCTTCTGACTCACTGTACTCCGCATAACACTGTTCAGATTTATCCACCTCAGTGCTAAATTTTTTGGTTGTTGTGGCTATTGTTTTTGTATCACCTTTAAGTTAAGAATGTTTTTTTGGGGAGCCGGAGAGTTAGCACAGGGGTAGGGCAATAGCCTTGCATGCAGCTGATCCAAGATAGATGGTGGTTCAAATCCTGACATCCCATATGCTTCCCCTGTGCCTGCTAGGAGCGATTTCTGAGTGAGAGCCAGGAGTAACCCCTGAACACCTCCAGGTGTGACCCAAAACACTCACACATACACACACACACACACACACACCAAAAAATGTTTTTTTTATATCTTTATAGTGGTTGGGAAAGAAGAAAATTGTACTTTGTACAATGTTTGTGATACTTAAATGTTTGTGATATAGAAGCAGTATTATGTTGGAACACAGTCACACCTATACATATGTCTACTTTCCTGTGCCATGTTAGGGGCATTGAGGAATTGCCACAGTGACCATATGGTCTCTGACCTAAAGTATTTGTTTTCTTGTCTTTTATAGAGCAAGTTTCCTGATTCCAAGCTTAGTAGAATAGCAGAAAGGAGGGTACTAATGCTGATGTTTAAAAATTCAAGATATTATTTTCTTTGCTTTTATTGTTTTGTATTGCTTTGGTTTGGGAGGGTATGTTTTGTCCCATAATCAGTGGTGCTGAGGAATTATTTCTGTCTGTATACTTAGGACTAATTCATTGTAGGGCTCAAGGGCCATGTGTGGTATCAGTGTATTGACCCAGGGTCAACTAGTCCCTTGCAAACACAATACACTTTACTATCACACCCCACTCAGGAAAAGCAGACACCAGAAGTGCCCCTTAGCCTTCCTGGTGTACTGCATTCCTGAGAAGGAATTATTTTGTCAAAAAGGCCTGCCTAAGAGAAGTAAATAAGTTGACCCTTTTGCATGGATTGTTTGATATCTTTAATTCTACGTGGTTGTGAATATATCTCTCTTTATTTCAGGCCTCAGTATTTCTCCTTCTAACAAAGGAGGACAGTATCAGACTCCCACCAAGAATTCTTTCTCTGACCAGTTCTCTCTAATCTGTGCCACCCTGGTGCCAAGATCAGGTTTTCCCAAAACTCAGCTCAGGATGAAAGCAATTTTCAGTTTTCCCCCAAAACTCTAAAACATTTTCTCTCTTCCCTGATAATTACTATTCTGCTTACTCAAAGAATTTCTCACTTCTCTGAAAGGTACCTAGCTCCCTCTACTTTACCCAAAACAAACCAACCCACAACAAACTCCTTTCCACCCTCAGTATCTGCTTCTTTAATATGTAGATTTTAGCAAGCTTTTTCCATTGTGCTCCTCCAACCAGATCCCATTTTCTTTGATCCCCCAAGAAAATTACTCTGCATTCCAGAGTTACTTTATAAGTCTCTCAGCTGAATCAATACATTGGCCCTCGTTTTCTATAGACGTGGGTTCCCATACTTCACGTGTGGTGTTTTCATTTCTACAATAATATTTCCATTTCTTTGGTCTACTTCGTGTCCCACTCTCTCCCAGTGAAAGGTTCTCGAAACCCACAAAGAAGAAGACTGTCTAAAGACGCTGGCCATCGGCAACACTTTACTTCCTGTATTATCTCTCAGTCACCATGATAATTCTACTCCAAAAGCAGTACATCACCATTTGGATGTAATCAAAGGAAACAATAATGTTAAAATCCAAAACTGAGCATAGTAGATTTATTAAGAGTCATAATAATAAACATAGGAATGTATTATGAATGGTAACACTGGTATTGTGACCATGAAAATGTTTTTATGTTCAGGAAAATAAAAGTGAATGTATCAGTGGTAATAGGATTAGTCTCAGTGTACAAGCTATCAATATTAAGATAGAAAAATTTAAACTTTGTTATCAACTGTAACATGAAAATATCAGTGGAATTTGTGGCTTTTTTACATTTCTTTATGTGTGTGTTTGCTTGTTTGTTTGTTTGTTTGTTTTGACTCATACCCAGAGACATTCAGGGATTACTCCTGGCTCTGTGCTCAGAAATCACTCCTGGCAGGAACCATATGGGATGCCAGGAATTGAATCCGGGTTAGTCCTGGGTTGGCAATGTGCAAGGCAAACACCCTACTCCTGTGCTATCACTTTGGCCACCTTTTTTACTTTTTCTAATGGTGTATTTATTTTTCTCTCCCTAGAAAGGTTGTTGTTTAGGCCTAGAAGCAATGACACATGAGTACTTAGTGCCATTTTAAAAATGTAATCTTCTTTCCCTCTGCTATCCCAATAGACCTGGAATCAATAACTTTTTTGGTCATGGGCCTAAATAATAAATGTTTTGTCCCACAAGTCATGTACTCTATGTACTAAATAAAACAGTCTAGTCTTTAAATTATTTTGGATATTGATTTCTAAATATTATTTTCACCCAAAAGAACTAGGGCTAATTGAAAAAAAATCACTGATTTTTATATTTGGAGCAGGGAAATTATAGCATGAGTTAGACTATTTGCAGTTTATATTTATCAGTGTTGGAGAAATGAGAGATCTGGAAAATGACATCTTTCAACTCCTAATATAATAATTCAGGCAAAGAGCATCAATAATGGTAAAATTGCTAGATGAAAGATTTTTGAGAAATAGGTAAGTTATACAGAACTAAATATAACTCCAAATTTCTTGCTAAATAAAAATGGGGAAGAAAAATCTACAATGGGGAGATGTGGCCAGCATTTCCTTAAGTATCTTTACTAATTTTATAACAGTAAAGCAGGGCAGCCTGATGTTATACCTTATGAAATATTGCCACAGGTAAGAATAATTTGTGCCAAAAATGTTTTACCCAAATCTGACCAATTTCTTAATCTAGGATCTGCAAATATATTTAACGAGACAGCTTGTAGTTATTTTAGAGTTTGTAAGATATGCTTTCTCTCTGTGATCACTCTTACCTGTGGACTTGTAGCAGAAAGCGGGCTATAAATACAAAGAGAAGGGTGTGGTTATGTTCTTTCAAAAAATTTTAATTGAAATACCATGATTTTCTATGCTATTTATAATGGTTTCTTATGCACATAATTCTAATGGCATACCCCTCACCAGTATTACCATCCCTTTTCCAATGATCCCAAATCTCATCCATCCCAAACCTCTTACCTCACCTCAATTGTGTGAATCAATTCTCCCATTATGTTGCCTTTTGTCATTTGTTGCTACCTTGCTGTGGTGTGACTCTGTTTTGGTAATACTTTATTTAAAAAACAAAGTAGATAGTATTTAGGTTCTTTGACATGTAACTCACTACAGAAAATTCAGGGGAAAGAGTAAACAATGGGGCGGTGCGGTGGCGCTTGAGGTAAGGTGTCTGACTTGCCTG